>VSMD01122061.1:0-52014 GCA_008750895.1 Mirza zaza
GTTTTGTTTAAGTCCATTATTTCTTTATTAATTTTCTGTTTGGAGGATCTGTCTTGTGCCGTCAGTGGGGTGTTGAAATCTCTGGTGATTATGGAGTTGCTATTAATCCATTTGCTTAGCTCCAGTAAGGTTTGCTTTATGAATCTGGGTGCACCTACGTTGGGTGCATATATATTTAAAATTGTTATCTCTTCTTGTTGAACTGTGCCCTTCACCATTATATAATGACCCTCTTTGTCTTTCACTACTTTCGTTGGTTTAAAAACTAAATCGTCTGAAATTAGAACTGCCACGCCAGCCTTCTTTTGGCTTCCACTTGCCTGGAATACTGATCTCCACCCTTTTACTTTTCGTCTATATGCATCCTTGCAGGTTAGATGTGTTTCCTGAAGACAGCATATACTTGGCCTGTATTTTCTTATCCATTCAGCCAGCCTATGTCTCTTGAGTGGAGAGTTTAAGCCATTCACATTTATTGAGAGAACTGATAGGTAAGGTAGATTACTGTTCATTCGGTTGGGTTGGATGTTGTTGCTTTGATTTCTCTCTTGAGCCATTGTAATATCTGGCCATTAATCTTTGGGTTTTGGTTGTTTTTATATTCGTGAGTTTTTATTATGGTGTTCCATGCGTAACACTGTTTTGAGTACTTCTTGTAGGGCTGGTCTTGTCTTGGTGAATTCTCTGAGACTTTGCTTATCTGAGAATGTCTTTATTTCTCCTTCATATACGAAGCTTAGTTTTGCAGGGAATAAGATTCGAGGCTGGGCATTGTTTTGTTTCAGAAAAGTGAGAATGGGGCCCTAGTCTCTCCTTCCTTCTAAAGTCTCATTAGAGAAGTCTGGTGTTATTCGAATTGGCTTTCCCTTGTATGTTACTTGCTTCTTTCGTCTTACAGTTCTTAGAAGGGCCTCTTTAGTTGACATTTTGGTCAGTCTGATGACTGCATGTGGTGACATCCTCCTGTTTGCATTGAGTCTCCCACTGGTCCTCTGAGCTTCTTGAACGTGTATATCGAGATTTTTAGCAAGGCCTGGGAAATTTTCCTCTATTATATCTTCCAATAGCTTGTCCAACCCTTGAGTGTTGTCTTCTTCCCCTTCCGGTAGCCTTATGCTCCTCACATTAGGTTTCTTCACATAATCCCACATCTCTTGTAGGCTTTGCTCTTTTCTCTTGTTTCTCTGCTCTATCTCTGTGACTGATTTATTTAACTGGAAGGTGTTATCTTCAATCTCTGAGATTCTTTCTTCTGTTTGATCTACCCTGTTCTTGAGACTTTCCACCGTATTTTGTGGTTTCCTGAACTGATTTTTCATTTCCAGGAGTTCGGTTACACTTTTCTTCATTGTGTCTATTTCTTTAGTGAACTTTTGTTCCAGGTCCTTAAGGCTTTTTGTGGTTTCTTAGTGTTGGTTATTGAGTTGTTCTTGCAGGTCGTTGAATTTTCTCATGATCCACATTCGAAATTCCTCTTCTGCCATTTTGGTTGCCTGATTTTGGTTGGTGTCTGTTTCGAAGGGGCTGGTGCTCCTCTTTGGGGGTGTGTTTTCCGTTTGGTTCTTCATATTTCCGGAGTTCCTTAGCTGATTTCTTCCCATGCCGATCAGTTGTTGTTTCTGTCCTTTAGGTTTTCGATTGGGTATTCACACGCCTTGTTTAGTTTCTGAGCCGGTGGGTGGTGTCTGTGAGTGAGATTTGACCACTCCCTGTATAATGAGTCAGTAGGTGCCATGAAAAGGGTGTGCAGGATGTCCTCCCTGTCAGTAGGTGGCGCTTGCTCAGATGAACAGGCTACGCTGTTGTTTTTGTGTCCTGTTATCAGCTCTTGTTCCTGTAGAGAGGCACTCTAGTGCCTCAGGTGGTCAGTGTGGCCCTGGGACTTCCAGGTGTGTCCTTTTCTCCCCCTCAGGGAGGGCTGGTCTAGGAGAAAGTCTGAGCAGAGCTGGGTTTGGTAAGCCTGCCGTCAGGCACCACCAATGCCGTTAGCACGGGTCAAAGTTCTGTTCTCTGCTTCTAGGAAAAGCTGACAGGGAGGGGCTGGAATGGCCCCGCTCAGTCAGAAAGTCTATGTGTGGGGGTGGGGCTGTCTCAGACCTGCAGTCTGGAGCGGGCCTCGCTTCTTTCTACCCTCCCCAACTCCAGAGCTACTCCTCGGCCTCTGCCAGCAGGCCAGACCACACGCCACCAGGCCTCCCCTGGCTGTGATGCCGACAGGGAGGTTCCCTGCGCAGGAACGCCACCTAGGCTGGATGCACGGCCTCCCTTTGGGAGGAGGGTTGCACTCTAGGATGCTGATCTGCCCCTGAAAGCACACACACCTCAGTAGGCTGTTCACGTATATCCCTTCTGTTCCCTGGGCAATGCAAGACCTCGGTGCACGGGATCTGGTCTGCAGGGCTGACCTCTGGGCCCCGGAGTTCAAACTATATCCCCACCAGGGAAAGGAGTGCCAGTCCCAATTCACCCACAGGGAGCCCAAGCTGGGTCTATGTCTCTCAGCCTCAGGGTCTGCCCCGTTCTTCTGGGATCACCATGACAGCAGCACCTGGGAGGGCTGACGGGTAGGGAGTTCACAGTCTGAGTTCCCTTTAGTCAGCTGTAGGGCCCCAAAAGGAAAGGTCCTGTTCCCTGGAGGTGGGAAATCATGATTTGTAAATACATTTTAATACTGCCTTCCGTGTGGCAAGAAGCATGTATTTACGTTTTTCAGAAATGTACTTAGGCCTTAGAACACACTGAAAAGTCCAATTCCAGACCACTGCAGGACAGTCCCCTGGAAGGGACCCGAGGCAGCAGATTGCCTCCTTGGGAACAGTGACTACGTAAGGTTTCCTCTCTGCAGCTCTGCCTCATAAGCTCTTTTCAATCTTTCGACCTGTTCATTTCTCCTACAAATCAACTATCTTAAGAAAGTGATTATAACAAATATTAATAATAATATCCCCTCCATTAAAGAAAAAGGGAGAAAAAAAGAATTATTGTACCAGGATCCACAATAAAGAGTCATCCTCAACAAGCTTGGCTAGGACTGTCGTCACGCTCTTTCCTGCACTCCCAGAGCCAGCCCAGTGCCAGACACTCAGTAAAATGGTGGCTGGGCCAAACAAATCTGGAGACACATGGGCTCCCTGGAGTGGCTCTTCTTTCAGCTCTCAAATGACAGCAGCAGAGACCTCAAAGCCACGTGAAACTCCAGCTATGAGAAACCATGAGATGAGACCTTCCAAGAGGGTGGCAGCAAGATTTGTTCTACTACATGACAGGTGCCATTCCGATTCTGTACTGTGTTCCATGTGCTGTTTTCAGAGCCAATAAATCTCTGCAGCAAATCGCCAAAAACTACAAGGGAAACTGAGTATCCCCTAATTACATCCTAAAAGGTTTCTCATCAACCCGTGACAGCTCCTCTTGATCTGCAGTACACAGTCAGATGAATACAAATTAGCTACAGAGATCTGGTCTGTGGGTCACCCTGGGTAACAACAGGTCCACTTCAAACCTGACCTTCAATTGTAAGGGCTAAGAAGTGAAAAGTTTGACATTCTTTTACCACTTTCATGCAAAATTACCTGAAAACCAGAAATTCTAATTTGTAGGTTCAGATCTTTGATGCTGTGTCCCCTTTTTCCTCCCCTAAAACATTTTAAATGTTTAAACTAAAATGAATTTTACTCCTTATAAAACTTTATGTTAGAAAAACTTATTTTTCAACCATCCTTTATTCCTATAAAAACTAGGCCAAAACTGATTTAAGTTTGATTTTTCAATTTAAAAAATTCACCCATAAAAGAGGGTGGGGCAGTACTGAAAATATATAAAAGGATTTCAACTTTTCAGTTCTAAATAACAAAAAGTCCAAATAAAGGTAGTAATTTTTTTCTTAGATTTAAAGATGAATATGTCTTAAACAGGAATGTACTTGGAAATGTTATTTTTTAAAATGCACCAAGGTGCTGTGGTTCTACAGACACTTTGTTGTTCTGTCCTTGCAAGAGAATCAACTGCTCTTTAAGACAATTCCCACTTTAGTTACCACAGAGCAAAACCCTGGTCCTTTTCTTGCTAACTGTTCATTCCCAGAACATTCAGCCCAGTACAAGTCTTATTCCTAAGACAGGAATAGAGGGATTCAGTTCAATTGGGATTTACGCATTTAGAGTTCTATACCAAATTTTAAACAAGTGATTAGCACTGACATTGGTGAAACTCAAGAACGGTTTTTAATAGGTACCTGGGGGGTCAACTGTTGTAGTAAAGTGCGAAGTGACTAACTGACAATCACACATACGGCATTTTTGTCAAATACAAGCCTAGAGTATTTCACAGTTCTTGTTAAATATTTCTGAGTTTCCAAAATATAAGTTCATTTCCATTTATGATAACTATAACCATTTTCTATCAATATTTTTTCTCTATATATGTACATATATAGAATTTTCACTTCCTAGTAAAAGTCATAGTGTAATGACTAATACCAGGCATATATTTTGCCATAATTGACACAAAAACTATATATTGTATGATTTCACCCATATAAATTTCAGAATAGGTAAATCCATAGACACAGAAAATAGATTAGTGGTGGATGGAGGGAAGGGTATGGGAAAGGATTGATAATGGATTTGGGGTTTTCTTCTGGGGAGAGGAAAACGTTCTGGACTTAGTGGTGACAGTTATAAAACTTTGCGAATATACTGTGCTTCAGAATTCCTATGAGCACTACAGACACAGCATTCCAAAAAAATGAACACAAAAGGAAATGCAAGATGATATCATTTTTTAAAAAAGTATCCAACATTTTCAAATTCCTTAAGTCTTTTGAACCATGGCCAGGACTGAAGAGGGATGGGAGAAGGCTTTGCCCTCCTGATGCTGGAAACTGATTTCAAGTTATGAAACCCAGGGTTAAGAGTAGCAAAAAAGCAGCAGAACTACAAGCCCCATAAATCAACCTCTCTGGAAGATGTCAGGGACCTTCTAGTCTTCGACAAATATCAATAACACCTACTCCATTCCAGCAAGATTGCTGGGAGGATGGGAATGAGAAGCTAAACAATGCAAAATCCCAAGTGATATCAAGAATCTATATATGTTTATTCAAATAACAAAGTACTTGACCATCTCAACGAGAATGTTCAGGAATGAGACAGGAACAAAATCAAGAAAATATTACTAAGCTATTTATAATGAAAGAATTAGATAAAAAGACACTGTCCTAAATTTATACTATTATATAAAAACAAACTTTCATTTGTCTCAACTTGTCACATCATTAGGATGAAATGAGCCAATATCTCTGCCTACAAACATAGTAACCGCAGTAAACAGGCAGGCCAAATAATGTAGATTTTCAGAAAAGGTCAAGGAATCAACCGTCAGGTTAAACTGCTTAATTTCATTAAAACTGTTAAATATAACAGGATGTCACCACCTCCCAGGTTCCTTTACATGAGCAAAGTTGGATTAATTTGATCCAAATTTTGTATAATAGCTTTCTGATTTCTAAAAAGACATCAACTATGTCACTTAGAATTTCTGCTTTACTTCTCTAGCTCTATCTCAAAAGAAACTTTTTGAAGGCTATAAATCTTGACATAGTGAAAGCAAAATAATCACAGCACTCAACAGTGCCTTGAACATTTCTGAGCTACGAGGGATTAAACAGGCAGATGCTATGGAAATTGCCTGTTGGGAGAGGACAGCGCAGAGTTCAGACTGCACACAGCTGGCAGGGATTGAAGCTGCTAGCTATGGAATCAAGCTTAGGAGAAACTCTGGGCACAATTCCAGCATCCGAAATAAATTAAAGTAAACAGTATTGCTCTCCCTCATCCACCCAGTTAGCAGCCGCTGGGCTGAGCTAGAGACCACACACTCAGACCACACAGAGCCAGCTGAAGGCTCGCACGCAACATCTACAAACTGTCACTCCCCAGCAGCAGAGAGGGAGGAAGAGGGGATGGGGGCAGGCAAAAGGGAGGCAACGGGGGATGGGAGCAGGAGGGTCTGCTCTGTACAGCTGGAAAGTGCTGTGTGGTTTGCAGCAGGGGGAGGGATAGAACCCACAAACCTCTCTGAGAAAACAAGCTGGTCATGGCCTTGTGCAGTCTCAATCTGTACTCCCCCACACCAATTTAGGAGCTGATGAAGGATTAACAAAGCATCCATTTAACACCTATTAACCTCCTATCCATCACAGGTCAAAGGAGAAAATTACTATTACAAAATCATTTCATTAAAATAAAAACAAAAGGCCACATTTTCTTTATAGTGTACTATATTAGTTTTAACTCATCTGCCTCTTTTCCTTTAACGAAGCACATGGGGATAAATTTCAAGTGTTTTTGCAACAGGGGTCAGAAAATTTAAATTTTATAATTTACTCACAATCTTAATTTTCCAAAATATTTACTAGTAGAACAAAAGACAGTAAACTGTAATTTTTTACAGAACTTCAGACTAAAAATACACAGAAAATAGCAATAATACAAAGAAAAATTCAGAATATAAAACCACAACCAAGGAGTTTTAAAATTATAAAAGCAATTATTTCTTACTATTTAGTAAATAATAGTTTTGCTGATTTCAACAGCACACAAAAAATCTGAACAAAATAAGTGATCCCAGGCCTCACCCTGTCACATCCCCAGACACTCGGTTCAGCTAAAGGGAGAACATCAGGAAATGGAAATTATAAGTTCCCACTCACTGAAGGCTTGAATCTTTACTACACAGCCCAAGGAAAGCCCCAAGATGGTAAAGCACTATTTTCTCAATAGATCAGACCATAGAAAAAAGTGTTTTCCCCAAAACCACCAAAAAAAAAACCTTCCAGATGTCCATCCTTCACACATAACTCAAGCTAGCAGCCTCAGCATCACCTCAGGGAACAACTCAGAAAAGCAAATTCTCAGACCCCAGCTCAACCCTACTAAATAAGAAGGTGCACTGTAGCGATCAGTGTACACACTGACATCTTGAGAAGCACTGGGTAGCCTAACCCAGTCCAGAACCATCTTGGATCTAAAGGACCCCCAAAAAATCTGGTTTCAGACCTGCCTAGTGAGTATTAACAGTAAAATTATACTTGGCCAGACTCTCAGGCCACACTGCAACAGAACCAAAGTGTAGAATTCACCACACCTTTCTTGAGTTGTGCCAAATCTACTCTAGGACAAACTGGTCCCCACTAGGCTGGCTGGGCTAGACTCAAAGGGATCTCCCAAAGATATTGGGGAAAGAGTTTGTGAGAAGGGTAATTTCCTTCCTCAGTTCTCTGTAAACTCACACTCCTCTCTTCCTGAGTAAAGGCCAAGGTAGATCAGCATGGCTGTAAGTTTTACCACCTAACAGCAAAGAATGGGACAAGTCTGAAACGGGTCAGGAACTCTGCAGTCCAGTTTTCTTAATCATCTTTTCTCCTGCTGCTCCCCCTCAAAATCATGGTTAACAAGAATATAACCATACACAAATCTGAAAGAACCCATGGGGTCCAAATTGTATAGGTTTAGGGCCTGATAAGAGGCCCTAACTAAGAAGACTCATTGGGTCTCAGAGGGACATTTGCAGAAAGGAAGGGCAGACTTGATAAGAGCTAATACATCCCTGTTTTCCCAGCCTTTTTATATTTCTTTTCCTTCTTTACCTCTCCAAACAAAAAATAATTGACCTATACTGTCTATGGTTTTAAGTGAAAGCACAGATGCTTGTACTTTAATGCTTTGGGGAAAGAATCCAATAATTTAAACAATATAATGATAAATGGAACTTAATTTTTATTTATTCGGGGTATGAGAACAAAGACTTTCCATCCTGCTACAATGTTTGGAGGTAAGGTGTTAAGGTGAAGAGAAAGTGCATGAGGTGACCAAGAATCAGTACTGGAAGCAAGATGAGATAAAAGGAAAACCTGACAACTCGGCTCTCAGAGCCCCCACATAACAGATCTGCTACATAAATACTGGATTACTCAGCTATTCTTGTAAAACGAGCACTGGGTTCTATCTCAACTTGAAGAGATACTTAGAAGACTCCTTTATTCCCCTCGAACTACAAAGCCCTCTGCCTCAGAACGCTAAATCTCTTCCTAGAGGACAGTGACCTTCACTACATTGCATAGCAAAAAGCTACAGGTCTACAGGTGGCCAGTCCTCTAACTGATGCCACTGGACATTGAAGACATGCCAAAAATGGAGTAGGGCAGTGCAAATCCATCCCCATCCACCTACCCACCCCCAACAAACAAAAACAAAACCTCAAAGAAGATACACTATTAATAGAAGGTAGTTTCATGTCAGAGCATAGCATTATTCATTCATGAACCAATTGCCAGTTGTACCCAATGTCCCTAATACTCCCCCTTAATTAGATCCACACAGCTAGACAAAACATTAGTTTTTGGTATTTCAAGAAATGTAATTTTTCAGAAAAAAAAGTCTAGGTGTTTCTTTTTTTTCCCCAGAAGATTGAATAAGTTATGATCAAATAAAGTTCCTATCTGCTCAGTCCATCAAGAAGATTTAGGGTATATACAGAGAATAGTCACCAAAACCTCAAAAGATGACGATGGTGGACTCTTACATCTCAGAAAAACAGAGATACAGACAAACTAGGATTGTGAAAAGGAAATACTCTCAGAGTTGTTCAGTCAAAATAAATATTTCTTAAGCACTTGCTATGTTCCAGGCTCTACACTGAGGAAACGACAGGAATAAGACTTCGTAACAAGGTCATGGATGACCCTGGTCTTGAGGAGACTGATGAGTGCTGAAACCAGAGAGCAGCGGGATAGATGACCAGAAGTTGACTACAAACAACTATTTCAAGAAATTTGGCTGGGAAGGGAAAAAGCAGGAATGTGAAATAGAGGAGGATTCTACTCTTTTCATTGTTGTGGTTTCTCTGTTTCACTTTCTTGTCTTCATCTAAGCATATGTAAAGGCCAGCAGCAAGGAGCCTTCAGCAAGACATGAAAAATGAGTGAAGTCCTCACAAAGGCAGGGGTGGGTGGGTAGGATCCAGAGCCCAGGTACATGGATTAGTCTCAGTGTAAACACAATCTCTTCCACTGAGCTGGGGAAGGAGGAAACATTTTTTGGCAGAAAAGACCATGGGATTCTCCTCAGACAGCTCTATCATTTATGAAATAGGTGGCAAGATCATGTGCTAAGACTGTAGGTGATGTGAAAGGATGAGGTGTTTGACAAATGTGAAAAAAATGCTAAAAACAGATTCTGCAGAGATCAGAAGTAGGTGCTAATGAGGAAAACTCCAGAAGATTCCCTGATGGCCCAATGAGACTGATGAACACAGACACACAGGGGCACAAATCTGGATACTGTGGTTTCCCCTGCTGGTCCCAGCAATCCAGGTCAAGCATTACAGAAGGTAAAGCACTGAGATCATCCAGGGCTGAGAACTGCCAGCCAGATACTACAGAAGGACAATGATACAACCAGCCTCACCAGCATGAGAGCGATGATGATCATGAAATCTCCTGATGAAGTAAAAGAGCAGGTGTAGTAGAGGTGAGTGAGAGTGGGAGAGAGGAGAGACTATAGCACATAGTGGGTGGCCTGAGCTGTGGATTTCAGAAGTGGACCAATGCCAAGGTTGGGCATTTCGGCGCTGCTCCCCCAGCCGCCAGCACCACTTCTCTGGCAATGGCTGCACCCTCCTCTACAGCTCAGCTCCAATGGGGCTCTTTTTTCTCCCTTTGTCCCTTCCAGTTGTTGCTAGCCTATCTTTGTGCCTCATCACCCCTTGTCTATTCCCTAACCCTGCCCACACCTCTGTGAGTAATCCCTTTATTAAAGTCTCTTCATCTGAGCCATCTGGCATGACTTCTGACTCCTGCTGAGACCCTGACTTACACAAACATACATCATGTCACTCACACAGGGCTTACATTAAAGTTAAACTAAAACCAAATATTCCTGGCTTTTTGTTTTGTTTGTTTTCTTTTGTCTTTCAGCAAAATTATAATACGATGAAGGTTAAATCATATACCCTCCAAACTCACAGAACTTTAAAACTGAAAAAGGCCTTTAAAAATTCATCCAAGCTTAGAGATGAACCTAAGAGCCAGCCTAGCAAGTAGCAAAGGGAGAGACTTTCACCACTGCACCCTTGTCACTGAGTGCTCACTACGAGCAGGGCACTATTCCAGGTGCTCCCTGATCTACCTTGTGCAGTTCACAACTTCATAAACTGAAATCCAGACTGCCCAAGTCCAGTGTTCTTTCCATTAATAGCACCAAGACTTACTGGAAGAGGGAAATAATAATAGAAGGAACTGCTAAACCCAAAAACAAAAATTAAGCAAACTAAATGCTTTATTTTTAATTGTAAATGCTACCAATAATATTAAGTTAAAAGAACATTCAGAAAGCTCTTGAGCTGCCCTAATGCAATTTTCCAGAAAAAAAACTGCCTAACAAATTGGTTCCTAACTCCTCAGTCTATCCTTCAAGCCACTGCATAATCCGAAATGCGCTCACTTCCTGGGCTCTGGGCCTTTGCGCCTGGTGTGCAGCCCAGGTGTTCACAAGCCTGCCCTCATCACACTCTCACCTCCTTGAAGCTTCCCAATCACTCTAACCCCAGCAGATCCTTCCCTCCTCTGAACTCCTGCTGTACTTCCATTCAATACTACAGAGTTTAGTTCTTAGCTATTTTTTAATTGACAGGACAAAAATGCCCCTTCTGAATCCAGGCTAATATTATTTCATTTTTAATGTATGTGTCAGGCACATGCTAAGACTGGGAGATACAAAAATAATTAAAACTAATCCCTATCCAACCTGAGCTTAGTCTTTTGACTAGTATGTAAATACCAATCAATAACAGTTATAGCCCAACACAGGGATAAGACAACACAAGGGATAAGACAAGTGCTAACGGGTTATAGGATTCAGTAAGTTGGAAAACTTTGAAGCAGGAAAAATTTTTAGAAATAATCTAGTTTCATGTACTCTCAGAATACACAAAAAAGGAAACAGTCCAAAGCAGCTAATTTAGAGAATAACTCTGCAACTAGCATTTCCTATATGGCCTAATCTTACTGCTTCCTGACACTAGAAATTGTTCAAAGTCCTTTACTACAAGACTGCCTTTGCAAAAACTTTTAGAGTACCAATTTCATTTCCCATAAGATTCATATATAATGAGCTCTCAAATATTTGCAGAATGAAAACTTACCTAGCAGGTTAATAACAATCTTTTAGAAAGATAATAACACAGTTGACCCTTGAGCAACATGGGTTTGAACTGTGCCAGTTCACTCATACACCGAATTGTTTCAATAAAAGTTACACTGAGCACGCCTGCCTCCCCTTCCACTTCTTATGCCACTCCTGAGACAGAAAGACCAACCCCTCTTCTTCCTCCTCCTCCTCCTCAGCCTGCTCAACATGAAGACAGCAAGGATGAAGACTTTCATGACGATCCACTTCTACTTAATGAACAGTAAATATATTTTCTCTTCCTTACAATTTTCTTAATATGAACATTTTTTTCTCTAGCTTTATTATAAGAATACAGTATGTAATACATGTAACATACAAAATACATGTTAATTGACTATTGATGTTTTCTGTAAGGCTTACAGTCAACAGCAGGCTATTTAGAAAAGTTTTGGGGAAGTTAAAAGCTATATGCAAATTTCTGATTTTACCTGAGGTCAGCACCCCTAACCCTAGTGTTGTTCAAGAGTCAACTGTAGTTCAAAACAGTATCAGTACAGGAAATTAAATGCTTGATGAGAAAAAAGAAATAATCTTCTAAAACTTCCCAGAGTTGCCCCCAAGTTACTCTGGAGGATTCTCTGCTTCTCTGATTAAATTTACTAAGTTTATATTTAATCGAACAGAACAGAACATTTAAGTACTAGGCACACATTCTCTATTGCCACTATGTGAATCACCAACTTGTAACACACACAATCACCCTTGGGAGGCTTTGGGTTTCAGTTCTTTTGCCATTAAAGGAGTCAGTTACACAAAGCCTGGGCCAGCATATACTAACATTTGTAAACAAAATATTGTCACGCATTAGGAGATGGATCCACATGATCTCACTTAGAACTAACCTTTCAATACTGCATAGTGCACTCAAATAATTTAAAGTGTGGCTGACTTAAAAAATATTTTTTAAAGTTTTCCTTGTAAGTTTACTCACAGATTCATAAAGATTTCGAACTTAAATTTTCCCAGACTTATTAGTACATTGACCTTTAGCAGATTAAAAATTGCTTGTTTCCATTTAAAGACGAGTTCTTTCAAGAAGTTAAGTTTACCGGAACTAAAAAAGTGACTGTTTACAAAATCGTCGGGTGCAAGGTCACGGTCACGCATCGCCAGGCTTGGAGGCCGCCGTGTGCAGGCCTGGGGCCGTCCGCACGGCCCACGCGGCAGCGGAGACACTACCTGTGCGCCTCGCTTAAGCCCCTAACCCGGCCCCGTCCGTAACACGGGCTACCGCGGCAGCACCCGGCCCGGCGCCGGGAACCCGCGACGGGCGCCCGCACGCGCGGCGCCCCCGAGGATGCACGCCCAGGCATGCAGGCAACGACGCCTCGCGTGCGCTCTTCACGAGCAAGTTCCCAAACTGACAGGGCGACAACTCCGTGGGGCGCAGGGCGCCAGGGCCCAGCCGCAACCCAGGCGGCGGGCCTCGCCCCACAGGTGCCCGCGGCCGGGCTGGGACAGCGCGGCTCCTGCCCTCGCGGCCCAGGCCTGGGGACGTGCGTGCCCGCTCGCCCTCGGCTGGGACCCCCAGGCTCCCGCACTCACCTCCAGCCTGCCTGCCGCCGCCCGCCGCCTGCTCAGACGGGGCCAGGGAGGCTCGCGGAAAACCCGGGCCGCGGACGCCCAGCTGCCGGCGCCTCACTTCCGCTCGCCGCGAGCGCCGAGCGCGTCGATCCGCCGGGCAGTCGAGCGCCGAGCCCTGGATGGGCGAGCCTGTGCGGGAGCTCGGAAGGCGGAGTTCTGGCGCGGTGTGCGGCGGTCGGCCTCGGGTTGGCAGCGCCCGTCTGCGCGCGCCCACGCGAGTAAACGCATTTAGCTAGCGGGGGTGGGGGGGTGAGGCGGAGAAAGATACAACCTCCGGGGCTGCGGGTGTGCACTGTCCACCTCAGTGCCCCTTGGGTCGTCTCAAAGAGGCCGCAGGGTCACAGTGCGTTTGTGGGGCCACAATTCACAACTGCTCCTGGTCAGGGGGCCACACCGGGTCAGGATGATGAACCGAGTTAGGGAGATGCATTGAGGTCAGGAGAATGTACCTGGTCAGGTGTCCGCTATGGGTCAGGAGGTTGCATTGGGGTTAGGGGGCCGCACCAGGTCAGGGGGGTGCATTGGGGTAAGGGGCATGCACCAAGTCAGGGGAGGGTGCACCAGGCCAGGGCACTGTGGCTCCTTCTCCTTTGGAGCCCTGGGAGGTTAGGTGACACACAAAGACCACAGGCCCGTAGAACTTGCAGAGGTGACTAGCATCTCCTGCCTGTGGCCCTTGAGTGAACACTTCCATCAACTGGGTGCTGTGCAGGCCCTGAAGATAACAAGGTGACTCAAGAGCAGTCACCCTCAGCTTACTGGCCTGGGACAGCCACAGTCACAGTGGAAACCGCACCAGCACTGGGGAGTGATTGCAGCAGTCTGGCCAGGAAAGAATAGGGACAATCAGAAGGGGAGTTGGTGACGGTGGCCAAACTGAGGGTACGGGTTGACAGTTGAATTGGCAGGACTTGCTGCAGCTGTGAGAGAAAAATGACTTAAGTTAGTGATCTAAGTACTAGGGGAGTGGTGCTTCTACTAACTAAAATAGAAAAGACTGAGGGAGGAGGGCTAGCAGTTCTCTTTTAAAATGTAAAGTGCAGTTAGCACTCCAGTGGAGCTGTTGTGTAGGCCCTTGGGAATATGGGCCCATAGCTCTGGGGAGAGGTCTGCACTGGAATATAGGGTGACTATATATAGGGTGACTATAGGGTGACTAGATATAGTCACCCTAGAGTCTCACACTTATAAAGAAAGCCCCCAGACAGTGAAGTGAGACACCTCTTGAGACCCACAGGGGATTCATGCTACTGGCTCTAATCCGGGTTAGTAGTTGCTGACCTGAAGGGTCCGTGGGCCTGTGCTTGGTGCTGTCAGGGCAGAGCTAAGCATGGGGTGGAGTTGTGCATGGGCCTCTGCAGCTGCCTTGTCAAGGGTCCCTGCAGCCTGCATCCCTCCTCCCATGGCTAGCCTGTCCACAGGCCATTGTGCAGAGCTATCTGGCCTGTGCTGGTCAGATCAGCCCAGGTGCTCGGCACTGTGGACGCTGTGGACAACTTCCTTTGGAAGTTGGAAGTTGGCTGGTATTTATGCTGTGGGTTATGTGAGATCTGGGGAGTGGATAGAGAGAAGAAAGAAGAGGTCTGGGACTGAGAGGTAGGATGTCAGAGACTTCGGGAAGAGGAAGGAACCAAGTCAGAAAGGCCAGTGAGGAAGGACAACCAGGAAAGTGGGCATGCATGAGGGCCAAAGGGGGAGTTTCAGAAAGAAGGAACTGATTGACCAAGCCAAAAAGAACTGTGAGGCCAAGACTCCCAAGACAGCTGAGTTTGGCACCCAGCCGTCATTGACACCCTTGGCAAGAGCAGTTTTGGAGGAAAGTGGAGAGCCAAAGTCTCACCAGAGTGGACACAGAAGAGAAAATCAAGTGAAGTGGAAGAATATAAGTTTAGACAACTTAGGTTGGGAGATTTAGCAAATAAAAATACAAGATGCCCAGTTAAGGTTGAATTTCAGATAAACACCACGTAATTTTTAGCATAAATGTATCCCTATGATAACATTGCCTGGGATATACGTATACTAAAACATTGTTTTAGTATTTTTTAGTGTAAGTATGTCCCAAATATTGCACAGGTCATACTCATAATAATATTTATGGTTTATCTAAATTCAAATTTAAGTGAATGTTCTGTATTTTTATCTGGAAATTTTGACAACTACTTTGAGGAATTTTTCAATAAAACGAGCAGAGGTGGGGGCGTTGCTGTTGGAATATGGTATCACTGGAAAAATTTGTTTTAAGATGGGAGCTATTATTTGGTAAAGAGGAAGCTGCTTATGCAGGAGAGACGGGGGCAGGAGAGATGGAGGCATGTTCAGAGCAAAGTCCCTGTTGCACAAGGGGAGGGGTTATCCCTGGAAAAGAGCCTGCAGAGCGACCCCTTGCAGGAGGAGAGGGAATATGAGGCTACCATGCTGGTTTGGTAGACATGGTGAGGAGAAAATACTCTTCTGGTTGCTTCTGTTTTATTAGCAAAAGAACTAGCAAGATCATCCATGATGGGGCAAGGGAGGGTTGAGTAGAGGGGTGAGATTGCTATCTTGGATATTGTGAGATGAATTTGCTAAGGAAATGTAATAAGATTGCCAGGCAGGGTGGAAAGCCCATGTGGAATGTGTGGCCCTACATTTAAAATAGAACCAGTCAGCCTGCTTGTGTGTGTTTTGGCTGCTCTGGGGTAGTAGGGAGTTAGTAGAAATTAGTTGTGGCTGAGGTTGGAGTTTGATGCAGCAGAAGGGGGAGGGAGCAGGATAGTTGAGAATCTGTGCAAAGAAATAACATTAGATAGGACCATGGAGCAAGTTTAAGCTAGTATGACAGGGTACTTAGATAGATTTTTTTCTGGTTGTCCTGAAATTGGCCACCTGGAGGAAGAAAGAGGGCTGCTAACTATGTGGTCATATGCCCCACTTGGCCAGGGATAACTCTGGTTTGTGTCTGTTATCCTGGCTTAGTGATTAACAGTGTCCCCATTCACTGCCAAAAGTGGTCCTTTTAGGTAATATATAGTCACCCTAGAGTCTCCCACTTATAAAGAAAGCCCCCAGACAGTGAAGTGAGACACCTCTTGAGACCCACAGGGGATTCATGCTACTGGCTCTAATCCGGGTTAGTAGTTGCTGACCTGAAGGGTCCGTGGGCCTGTGCTTGGTGCTGTCAGGGCAGAGCTAAGCATGGGGCGGAGTTGGCAGAGCTGGGCTGCCCTCAGAACTGTACATGACCAAGAGTATGTAGAAATTCCTAAAGGTAGGAGACATGCTGGAGTAACTTGAAACCACAGGTAGAGAGGAGGGTGGCCAGGCTGTGGACTTTGCAGCCTCTCACCCGGAGAACTCAGATATACACCTCACACAAACTCAGTCTGTGGCCCATCTGTGTGCTCCACGTGAACACCCACCAGAGAGCGTCCACAGTGCCGAGCACCTGGGCTGATCTGACCAGCACAGGCCAGATAGCTCTGCACAATGGCCTGTGGACAGGCTAGCCATGGAAGGAGGGATGCAGGCTGCAGGGACCCTTGACAAGGCAGCTGAAGAGGCCCATGCACAGCCTGGGGTGTGGTGCCTTCCCTCGAGGAAGCCAGGCATCCAGGTGGTGCTGAGTTGATCTCCACAGGCCCAGATGCATATCCTGGGCTTGGGTTTGCCTTCCCTAGCTGCAAGGCCCTAGCAGACATGACTACCCAGTTGTTTACAGAGTGTCATGCTTCATCATCATGGGATTTCCCTTAATACCACCTGGGACCAGGGACCCTTCTAAGAGTGAAAGAGGTAGGCAAAGGGGCCATGACCACTAGATCCACAGGATCCATTATAGATCACACACCCAGAACTGCCACCCTGACAGGATGTCGGCATGCCCCCAAAAGCCACAGCAAAGGCTCTGGTTGGAGCCTCAGAATAATATAAGGCACAATGATGACATTGTGCAGGGTTGGAACACTGTGCTGTGGGATGCAGTATATACTTGGAACCTAATGCCAGTGTATGGTGCTGTGTCCCCAGTGTCTAGAGTCCTGGCTTCTGGGTCAAGTAGAAGGTGCTCCCCCAGGAGACTCAAGGTTCCACTAAATCTAAAGGTCCTCATTTGGGCTCATTATACAGGCAATAAAATTCGACCCTGGTTATCAGGAGGAAGTAGGGCAGGAAGGATTATTTCTGGAATGCAGGGGACTCTGGGCACTGTTTCCTTGCCTGGTGACAGTGGTAAATGGGCAGTGCAGCAGCACTAGCCTGACAAGGACATGGCCACAGGGTCTCAGACCCCACGGGAAAAAAGGTCTGGGTCACATGATGGAGCAAGCTAGTGGGCCATGGAAGTGCTAGTTGCAAGTGAGAAGAATCAAAAAAGACAATGGTGAGAATTGCTATGGCCTCAGGATCAACTGCAGCAGTGGACACCACAGCCCGACTTACCAGCACTCCTGGTGGGTCTTCCCCCACACACCAGTAAAGTATGACTGGACACCACCAGAAGGAATCAGAAAAGGGACTGGTACCAGTGAGTCAGAGCCAAGCAGGGAAGGGACAGCAGCAGAGGCTCCCACCCAGAACCCCTCCCCTAGAGGTTGCTTTCAGGGAACACCTGCACCTATCTTTGAACCTAAGGGTCCTCTTTCTGGAGCAGGACTAGCTGGAAGCACTGGAGAGTTAATTCTCCCAGAAGCAGGCCTCAACCCACAGTAGACAAGGAGGGGGTGTATAAATACCCCGGCGTGGTGGCTCCTGGGTGGGATGGCTAGAGGCATGTGGCCCATGGCAGCGCAGAGTCCCCAGGGAGCTGTGTTCCATCTTCCTCAGTGAAGTGGTCATGACAGCCTTTGCCAACCTCCCCACTCCTCTCCTGCTGTTCCCTACTGTCACCTCCCATGTAAAATGCTGGCCCTGGAAACCTTATCTCAGGGTTGGCTTTTGGGGGAATCCAGCCAAGATTGTCATTATCATAGACCAAAACAGCCTATACTTATGATTCAAACATCTTTATGTGCTGAATCACACAATTCTTAGGGAAATGCATCCTGGGGATGGGTGGTGATTTTCGTATGGACACTTTGAGTCATGGGACTTAGCACGACTTCATTTTTCTCTCCTTTTTGTCAGAGGATGTGCCACAGTGCTGCTCTAGTTATGCACTAACGAGATGGTACCTCAGCATTATCTATTTTAAAGAGTAAGGGGAAAGCTGGGAAGTGTGAATCAGAGACTTGGCAGCAGCGGTCAAAAGGAAAGAAAGAGAAATCCCTGGAAGCAGTACCCCCTATCACGGTGAAACTGAACTCTGTGAGTGTCGTGCCGTTTCCCAGGTTAGGCGATCCTGCCATGAAGCCAGGATTATGTGGGTCTTGAGTACTCACAGACTTTTCCTGGACCAAAAAATAACAACACTGTATTCCTGAAACAAAAATACTCAAAAGAGGAAAGAGACTTTTTTGTTAATATAAAGAATACTGGTGTTGTTTTCTTTCTTTTTTTTCTTAAATTTCTGGTCCTAATTCTGAGGCCAGCTAGCATACATTAGTGCAGTATATGCAGAAGCTGGCAGCAAATAAAATCATTAAACCTAAAATTGCAGTAGTAGCCACCAGGGCAATTAAATATCGTTGTATAACTGTATGTTTTCAATTCTGCTTCAGATTTCATTTGACCTGGAGAGAAAGAATAACTAACTTTGAAGCATGAAATCTTTTTGGAAACAGTCTTAGGAACCAGTGGGAGAGACCCATTCCCTGTTCTTTAAATACTTTTTACATGAAGTGAACACTTCATGCTGCATAGCACATCAGTTTGTAAGGAACTAGAATTAGTGTAGGCCCTAACCCTGAAACAACTGCAATTTGCCAGGCCTTGCTGATCGTTTTTACCAAAGACTGAAAATCATTTGGTCGTCTGTTAATTCACAAACTCTCAGCCCCTTGCTGGTCGTTCCTGCTTTACTCACTGATGTAGATGTCACAGTTATGTGGTACACCAGGCTGACTGTCCAAGAATAGCACAAACCACAACCGTAAAAAGGTTGTTATTATCTATTTGTTTACTTTTTCGGTTGTCTCTTTCCACAAGAACGTCAACTTGAGGGTAGGGACTTTGTATTGTTCACCCAAACCTCACACATAATAGATGCTCAATAAATATGTATGTAATAAAATAAAAAACAAAAATAAAATAAGAATACAGGACATTATGATAGTAGCAGAGTTGGGGCAGATGTCTGCTTCCAATTGTCTATTTCAAAATATGCTGAATGGCCACTTAAAGGCACAAAAAGATCAGCCAAATTTGATAGGTACATCTTGACAATAGGTAATTGAGATATTTCACTAAATATCTCATCCTTTGCGTTTCACTAAATATCTCATCCAAAGCGTTGTCATCCTTTCCTGGAGTCTTATGTGTGTCGAGATCGCAGGACAATTTGAAACCCCTCAAGGCTGCAACAGTTTTCAACTCTGTTTTAGCAATTCCTGGATTGGATCCCCTTGCATCATTTTGTTTTTAGCTTTATCACACTATTGTGTGCTCCTAGCAAATGCCTCTGTGTGGACTTACCCTCTGTGTTTCTTGTCAGTTTCGGAGCTCTCTATATATGAAAAGTCCTCAAAATAGTCAAATGCCCCTCAATTTTACAGCAAAACAGAGCTCTATGGCTTTCTATTTCCTTGCTATTTGCATATTTTAATAAGAAAATTGTAAATGAAGCTGGGCTTCATTTGGGCCCTGTTCCATAGCAGGGCTATGATGTTACAACAGTGTTTCTCCAACCACATGGCTCCCGCCACCGCAATGCACAGCAATGCAGATGTGCCGCACCTGTGTTTATGTCTGAGCGTCTCTGGCAGTAAGTCGTGTCTGTAGGTGGTCTAGAAGGGAAAGGAGAAATTGAGGAAAGGCTCTCAGATGACAGCGCATCACCTGGATACAGGGAAGCACCAGGTCAGAGCGGGAAGACAGCCCCTTAGCGACAGACAAGGGGTCTCTCCTGCCCGCGCTCACCCCGCCATGTGTGCAGAGGGCGGGATGACCTGATTCTGTGATTTTTCTGTGAAGAAGAATTTAGACCACTGTATGTTCTAAATGAAGGATTTATAACAGAACACAAGATAGCACTTTAATTTATTTTAAATTGCTAGCTAGGAGTGGGTGGGTGGTTTTTTGTTTGCTTACTTGCTTTGTCCTTTAAAATTCTATATTCAGTGAGGACAAGGCTAACTTACATTTTGTCTGTGATGTCAGTGGTCATAGAAAAATCATAGAAAACAGCACAAATTCCCAGTTTATTCCATGGATGTGATGGTGCCCAGTATAGACCAACACTTAGGGCAGCTGTCTGCTGGGTTGTCACTTTGTACCGCTATTGTCAAGGAATGTCCCCTCATTGGGAGCAAGTACCAGCAACAGCTTCACACAGGTGGCATACATGGGGCTGCCCTCGTGTCTTGCATGTAGGACTTGAGTCTTACCAACACGCCTTGATGAAGCCTCCCTCTCAGAAGTTTAGGATTGCCTTGCATATGATTTGCCGGCCTGTCTTCATATCTCATTTCTTTTTATTCTAACATGACACAAATTTTACCTGAGTTGTTTTCATTGCTCCTTGGTTTTGCACATACCCTAAATATTTTAAACTCCTTAATAAAGGCAGATTTCTTGCCCTCTGTGTTTGGTAGCTTTCCCCAAAGTTGTTAACTCAGATGTGCTCCCCTCTCAGAGTGTGGACCGCAGTTTCCAAAGGTAAATACAAGCATCAGTGTGCAGGACCCGATGCTGCCCACCCAGCATAGGTGGGACCCAGCTGCTGTGGAGTGTGTGTCCTCAGGCATTGACCTGCTGCCTTCAGGTAGCCGCTCCTGTGAGTTCATCTTTATACTTTTTCATGCCACTAAGGGATAAGCAGTACATGCAAAATTAAAAACCAAACATAATTTCCAGGCCACACTTTAGCTAACAGTCTGAGCCTTTGTTTTTCCTAACTGAACCCTTGGAACAAGACAAGAACGTAGAGCATTGCTAGTTGATTTGAATCAATTTTTTTTTACCTGTCATGAAAGAATATAAGTTTTTTTGTGGTGAAATACTAAAAATAAAAAAACAAAAATATCCACAGCCCCTGAAAACTCAAGAGTTGACTATAGTACTGTTGGTTAAAAAAGAATAACATTGAAAATCCAAAAACCTACATTCTAGATCCTGCTAGATATTGACCCTGATTGTTTGACCATTTGACAAGTTCCAGTTATCTCATTTTTAAAATAAGATGGTTGGCTAGGAGAGAGCCGAAAGTCCCTGTAAGCACTAAAATCCCATGACTGCACTTTTCAATAAACAATTCTTCTGCGGTGAGTTTCGGCTGAGCTGCAGGCCTCCACTTCTGTGACTTTATCTGGCCGTCTGCATAGACTCGGACATACGGGCAGTGTTAGTGGAGTTTTCGCAAATACCTCTATATGCCAGGATAGTGGATTACACTAATTGTTCTGCTATTCAATTAAAGGAATTTTTTCCCCCAGAGACTTCATTCTTTGAATTTGTTACCTATAAGACAATCCATTTTAAAATGAGAACTTGGTTACTTTCTCTGACTTTGAAGCAGATTGTTGGTCCATTTTTGTTTCTGTAACTTTTTGCTCCTCTGTTCTGAATCATGTTCACAGGTCCCAATAGCTCCCTTGCCCTGTGAACTAATTACTTACGTTTTTGTCCCTAACTAGGGTACTGCCATAGAAAGCCAAGCCATAGTAGTTTAAATGTGAAGTGATAAAGAGAAAAACAATATGATGTTAAATACGTGGGTTGCATTTTCAATTTTGCATTTTTATTGAATTCCTACTTTTCCATAAAGTAATTCTTCCTAAGTTTGGCCACATTTTTTCCAATCCTGGATGTCTGTGCAGCATTATTGCATTTCACATATATTTGACATGATGCACAGTCATTCCACTAACGTAGATTAGAACCCAAATGAATTCACAGATACAGAGGATAGAGTTAAGCACGTGTATGCTTTTTGTCTGATAAATAATAGCTTTTCAGGACTCCTAACAAAGTTGTGAGGATTCCTAACAAAGTTTTATTTGAGAACAAATGGAGATTCTCTCTCCGATTATGTAATTAGAACTAAACCGTAGAACGGTATGAAATCTTTTTGCAGATTTCGCTTTGTGAAAGCAGTTGGTGACTGCCGTTTGTTCCTTCACGTTGTTTTGTGTTTGGATGTGTTTAAATGTAATTGTTACTGCTGTGAAGTGGCCTCCTGTTGGCAAG
The DNA here is from genome assembly GCA_008750895.1 of Mirza zaza. Lineage (NCBI taxonomy): Eukaryota > Metazoa > Chordata > Mammalia > Primates > Cheirogaleidae > Mirza > Mirza zaza. The sequence goes on from VSMD01122061.1 coordinate 22,095, forward strand.
CATCACTTTGTGAAAACGCATTTAGAAGGAAGTTTTCATTCTTTAGGGAAATCAGTTTTGAACTAGAACTTATAGACTGCATTTTCCTTGGTTATAATTCTGGCTTGCTTCAAATTGCCAACCCTCTTCCGCTACCGAATGGGAAGATGACTAGCCACAGTGTGACAGGCACTGTGCTGATTAATATTCAGGAAAAATATTAAGCATCATCGAGCTTTCTAAACTCTTGCTTTACATAAATATGCTAGTAACTACTGACTCCATAAATTTGGCAGCAATTTTTCTAGTAAATATAATTTCAGGCTAGAAACTCTATAATGTAAAGTAGGATATCACCCACAGGAAAAGGGAATGAAATGCATGGCTGTATCAACCCTTGCCCCCCAGATGGGTTTTGGCATGCTTTCAGAGAAATAAAATATAAATTAATCCTCAAAGAATTTAGAATGTTCTTCCAGAAAGAGACGAGTCAGCTTCCCACATCAAAAGGAGAGGAGAGTCTTCTGCATATTTAGTCGATCTTCTATATTTGTAGAATTTTCACATTGCTTTCCTTTCTTGGTTTACAACAATTCAATAATTCTTTCCTTTTAAAGATGTCTAAGAAATCTGTGTTTAGTTGATCCTAGAGGCAGTACAATCCTAAAAAGCACTTACAAAAAAGGTTTATTTTATGCACAAACTAGCCACTAATGCAGAGAGATCTGTACATGTACATTGCAGTAATTCAAGCTCAACTTTTTCAAATCAACAAATATTGACATAATGCCTCTTATACTGAAGGCATTGTTCTTTTTTCTACAGGTTCTCTCTTGCTTTCTATAAATTTAAGCTAATCTGCCTTTAAGGCAAAGACATCATAATGATTATTATTGCAATATTAATTTTCCAAAAGCAACATAAGAAAAACATACATGGGATGGTGAGAGGTGAGAAGAATAAATGGAAAATCCAGGTTTGTCTTCTTTTTATTTTTTGTTCCCAGGTCTTGTTTGCTCGTTTAGAATTAGAGCCGATGCAGATCAGTTGCATAAGAAAATCTGTTGGAGAAAATAGCTGCTAAAATTCTGAAGAATCTGTCTTTCCTGCTTATTTTTCAAGCATACTCTAACATATTTAAATCAGCAAATTTCAAGTGGAACCAAATAAAGGACTGTTCTATTGGTCAGGCTTATGTGTAAACACAGTTACATAAGCAACATTCTAAGGGCAGAAATGGTCCCAGTACACAGGCTGTTGTCACAGCTAAACTTTTTACAATGTAAGGATGAATAAACTCGCTACTTTAAAATGTTAAGTGCCCCATATATTATCAATATTCCCATTTTTAATGTGAACTTATTCATAGTGGAAAATATATATTATAATTTACATTATATGTGTACATTCACATATACATCATTGAGACCTTTATTGGAAATATAGAAATACTGTATAGGCATTTGTAAGCCTCAAATGATAAGTATACAATTAAATTCACATTATAATGACTATTTTTGAAAAATGGCAATAACAAATTGATTCAAACTTGTTTTAAAACTAGATGCATATTCTGATTAGGAATCTAATAACCCCATATTAAACAGTTTCAAATAATTAGAAATGTTATATATTTCACAACATTTAATGAGCATAAATAATTTAGAATACTGACCTTCCTGATAAAATAAAATTATAGAATGCAGATGGTTATTTCATGGAATCAAGGCTTTCTACTTTATCCAGTAAGATTTCATATTTTCTTAGCATATAAAGTAATAGCAAGATTGGATTAACTTTTGTAGACCTAAGAGCTGTTACATTTTTAATAGGAAATTAGAACATTTCTCATTATAAAAGCATTTTGTAACATAAAAACATAGCATTTAATCAAGTACTTCCACAAAGTCTTAGCCATCAGCTTATTTAAATATTTAATAATAAAAAAATTTTAGCAATTCTGATCAATGAATTTATGCTGACTTATCCATTCTATACATCTATAATACTATTAATATTGCTAATAATATTTATAATTAATAATAGTCTTCAATTGCTGAGAAACACTTAGAGATAAAAGCTTTCTTTAGTGTATAAAATTTATGGGAGTCCCAGGTGCTAAAATCCTCATCTTGTTTTGATTACAGACACACCCCAAGTTCTCCTCAGGCTGTGGTAAACGAAATGCACAGAGATCCTCACAGCCTGCCCAGGAGGGCTGGAGCTTCTGGAGTGGTCAGTAGATGGTGGTGGCTGGAATATTCTGCAAGGTTGATGCAAGTGCTTCAGTCTGCAGATGAAGGTAGTGACAGATGTCAATTAAGAAACTGACTTTAATTAAACAATTAAACAATCCTTTTGCATGTGACATTCAGTTTCAATTCGCAGAAATTGATTATTACTCCTGTGCCCTTTTATTTCCTGAAAGTCACACTTCAGTATCAAGGAGAAGAATGTTACCAAACCAAAAACGGCTAGCAGCAAGAAAATGAGAACTATTAACTGATTCAAAAAACCAAAACAAAACAGTGGAAGTAGACAGAGAAGAAAGGTGTCTATAAACAGATTACAAATTACTCCCTCCTCTTTTCTTTCCATCCCTCCTTCCTTTCATTTTTTGTTGTTGTTGTTGTTTTTCAACAGGACAAATTTTCCTAAGAAATTAGAAGTTCTTTCTTCTCAAACAAGTAACTCCTATGACTTTGTCATTTTAGCTTTCACTCTCGGTGAAGCTAAATGCAGTGGCAGATTAAGGGAAGCCTCTTGCAATGACAAGTACCTGTCTCCTGCTGAAGGGGCCTCCCACCTTGTCTATGGGCAAGCCTGGCCTGGTAGGTAGACCAAAGGATGGCTGTGGTCAGGCCAGCAGAAGTCACTGCAGGTCACCACACACATGCCCATGCACAGATCCAAGCACACGTGTATAAATGCACACCCTGCACCCCCCATACAGACACACCCATACTCCCATGTACACACGCACAGAAGCACACATGCATACCCACCCACATACACACACGCATGCATACATCCACATACCTGTATACACATGCACATGCACATGCATGGGCACACACATGCACACACCCCAAACCCCTATGCTCACACACACATGTGCACAGATGCACACCCATCCAGATGCACACATGTATACACATACCCACGTATGTACACATGTATATACATATGCACACACCAGACCCACAGAACTGTTAAGAACAGATTGAAAACCGAAAGCAAATTTGGAGGCAGTAAGTACTGATAAGCGCGGCAGTGGGGTTCGTAGAGACAGGCCCTGCTGGAAGTGACAACATGGGTGTCAGGAACCTGGGGAAGGTGGCTGTGTGGGCTCCAGGCCGTGGGATATTTAGATTCCATTGTGCCTCAGCCTTGCTTTAACCCACCTGGGATCGTCCTGTCTCATCAATCATAGTGTAAATATTTATTTTCCCCACATCTCTTTGATCTTTTCTGTAAATTGAGGTCTTCAACAGAATTCAACGCAAAAAAAAATGCTGACAGTGGCATTCTAATTTTTAAAAAATTCTCTGATTAGCATATTTCTTTTTTGTGGCCAAACCACTCATCCTAGGAAGATTGTTAACTAGTCCTTTGCTTTCAACAGCTCTTCAGATCATCCGTGGAGTGTGTAACTGGAGAGCTGTGTTTGGGAGGCTTGGGCTTTCTGGCCACAAGGAGTCTTCTTTCCCACCTTGGAGTGAGTCATGGCACCTCTTTTTATGTCTAATACAAGAAAGTGCTCAGAACAGCTAACTTATTTCCTCAAGAAAAAGAAATCAAGAGCCTGGTGTATTTTGCTATATGCTTTGGGTACACTAATCCAAATCAGGTGAGCCGCTGATTGTTTACAGTTGAATGTCAGATGCAGAAAGCTGATACATAGATCCAATAATTATATTATCCGACATTGTACATATACTCCAATTTTCTGTCTCAGTCATTAAGTTTCAAGAGCAAGCAAAGATGAGAGGATCGCTCCCCTGTTTTGTTTTGTTTCTTGCAGACCACTTAGCAACTTGTCCCTCCTCTGTCTGCTCTGCAGTTGCTGGGCCCATCCTCTGCCACAGAAACCCGCCAGCCCAGACTTTGTATTTTTATTAGGAATAGTTTTGAAGTTTTAGAAATTAATTGCTTTGGGACAATGCCTAAATTCACCTGGGAATTGTGTCTGTGCACGAACTGTAAAATATACTCTGGAGTAATTCATTTCTAGTTAAAAGGAAATGGCATGGCAGCTCTTTGCAATACCTAGGAAAGGGTAAGTCACAAGAAGTGATTTTTGTTCCTGTTTATTCTGTGATGTACATTTCTTTGAAAAACATTTTAGTTTTGCTGTTTGACACCCCGGTAGGGAAACCATCAGCCATGCTAAAATTTATTGTTAATCCTAGCAAAGTGGAAATGATGACGGGAAATATTAAAGATGTGTAATTTTTGTATTTTGAGACTTCATACAAATAGTAAAACATGCCTTTCCCCGTATCTGTTCAGGCTTATCTACAAAAGCACAAGAATCTGAATTGGACTGTTAACCCAGGCATCATTTATTTTCTTAAGATATAATTTAACATAATGAGGCTGACATAGTAAGAGGCCCACTACTAGGAAAAAAATTGATACCAACACCAATAGTGTCATTTGCCTTTAACTTTTTATTTTAAAAAAGCCAAATGAAAAGAGACACTGCTAAATAAAATATATTTTAATTTACCAAGTTAATGAATGTTTTTTAGGTTTTTTTTTTTTTCTAAACTTCTCAAAAGAGTGAAAGAACAGTAATAATCCTGTTTTGTACCGGATTAAATATTCAGTGTGGCCATCCAAGTTTAAGTATCTTCTTTACTTAAACTGAAATATGTTTTCTAATTGTCATATTTAGTTCTATTACTATGTGTATATTTTTAATAAATATGGACTTAGTTTCCTTACATTTTTTATTGAGTTTAATATACTTGTTAAACTGAACTTCAGAGAATTATTATGAATCTCAACTATATATGTTGAAAAATACTTTCATAGTCTATGAAGAGCTATATAAATGTCAAGTGTTACCGTTACGTGCATAGCATTTCTTATAATTGGAGTTTCAAATATATAATCAGTATCATGTGAAAAACCATAATTATGTTATTTAGCTCACATATGTATATTCAAAATAAGTACTTTAGCTGGCAATGTTTGTATAGTCCAAGCAGATTTTTTTCCCTCTTTTAGATCTTTAATTTTAAGACAAACTATATATGGAAAAGAAATTCTATTTATGAACTATAGCAAGTCATTCATAAGTTTTTTTCACCTAAGAAGTCAAATACCTTTATATACTTATTTTTTATGTAAAGATAGGATTTGATTTTCTGACAATTTAGTGTTATCTCAATATATAAAAAGTAACTCAGAACAGTGATTTCATATTATTAATTTTTTATTAAAATGTACACATGAACTGTTTTTTTAAATTTTTCAAATCATCTGTCCAGGCTAAAATAGATCCAATATTTTTTAAAAATTTTACTTCCAGCTCATAAATACAGCCACTCTTAGCTCTATAGAAAGGACTCGTCATTTTCCATTTTGAGGTAAATCAATGTACAATTAGCATGCCCATCAATTACACCAATGGCAGAAATGCACATGAACCAAGGGAAGGCAGCTCTCAAGATTAAGAAAATAGACCTAGACTCAGTCTCATTTTAAAGAAAGAAAGATGGAAATGTATTCACCTCTCAATGAACACTCTTTCAGGGAGTTGAATTCAAGTTATAATATTTGATACTAAATTCATTAAACGTGTACATATTTTCAACCATTCTCAATCTTTAATATATTTCATGCAAAATATATCAGATGTTAAAAATCCACTCCTGATACATTCTCTTTGTTTATAAATTAAAGATGCACACATTCAGGATGAAATCAAAAGTCAGTTTTACGGTATAAATTCTCTAAGCCATGTGTATACATTTAATTTTTGCCAAAATTACGTTTTTACACAAATCCATTGAAATAGTTCTCTTTGAATGTGAGGCAATAAATTTGCAGCAGTGGTAGATTATTAAAACAACATGGTATAGCCTCTTGACAGAATAAAATATTCACAGTCCATCTTCATACTCTTGAAGCAAAATGCTCGTGAAACATGTGCATTCCATAGTTTGTATGAAACCACGACGCAACAGCTTCATGAAGCAAGCTCTTTTTTTGTAGATTTCTTTTTTAATATTATTCTGACAGAAAATTAGAGCTCGTCTATTTTATGATGATTTAGACACAAGGCAGTCAATTGCTGAATTGTAGCAGATCATTTTTAATGGTACCTCCTACTTATCTTTTGCTTTTCACAGGCACTGAGCACATCCCTGTGTATTCTCCTTTTCAACGAAGAAATAAACTTGTCTTTTTAGTTTCATGAAAGAAGCAGGCGTCTCTGATGGCTTATATTTAGTTACAATTTATACAGGCAGGGCTGTGAGTCACACCCGGATGGCCTTCTTGTGTTGCGTGTTTGCTTGCTGATGGGGACTGGCTTTTTGTCGTTGTAGTTTGAAGTTGAAATGCTGCACTGCTGAGAAAATGCCACGAAAATATAACCCACTGCATTCCAGGAAAATAAATAAGCAAGGCCACCCAAATTTTCAATTAGTGCTCCTGCAGAATGCAGGAAATGGCAGGAGATCCGTCCAAGGCACCCTAGGCCGGGTCGTGGGTAGGAAGCAGGGACAGAAGCTGGGAGGGGGACGTGAATATGGCCTGTCTCCAAGGAAAACTGCCTGCTAACGGGCTTGTGGGGGCTTCCTGGAGCAGACCAGCCGGCTGCACGTTCTGATCCAGGGTACTGCTGCGCCTCAAGACTGGATGCTTCGTGGTGAAGTAACACTTGAAAGTTCTAGTGACACTTCCCATTCCATCTTACAAGCTTGATAAACATTTCCAATGCCCCCAAATGAGGAACATAAGCCACCTGAAACAGCAACATGCTGGCTGGTGGGTGAAAAGTGTAAAATGCTTTTGATATAAAAGTGTCACAGCTAAGAACTGATTGTTTCCTGCTTAGCGGCTATTGCTTATTAACATGCTGTAGCCAACCAGGGAAGCCACTTTTCACGAGGCAAAGAGACTCAGGAGGTATCCTCTGTCGCCAGAGTGAGTGCCAGTCCTGTCCTGGGTCAGCCAGAGAGGGAAGCAGCTAGGTTACCCAGGGAGCTGAAAGGAGCGCGGAGGTCCCTTTCTTTGGCTGTTTCTCTGAAATGTTCAAATCACTAGTTTGAAGGTAGCACTGGAGAGTCAACAAGGAAAGATGAAAACAGTGGATTCTTCAGGGGTCCACGTACCAGACTGTGGCTTTCCCATTCTTTTACGGCTTTCTCTTTCACTTCTCAGATGGTCACTATAGCGTTTGAAATTTTACAACTCATCATGTTGAAGTTAGGAAGGTGGCCCAAAGGTTGGTGTTGCTTCAGCTTCCAAAACAGACAGCAACTGTTATTTTGGATGAGTTTTATCTACTGCGGGTCTAATTATTAATTTCTAAAACTAGGCTAATTTTTGATCCTCCTCACACTGCAGAGATAAAAAAATGAATATTTATTTTCACAATCAAGATGTGGAATAATTGACTAGGTATTATGGACCACAGTTGTTAAAGAAGAAAACTCACAAGTGATCTTTCTAAGCTACAATCATTGAAGATTAAATATGAAATCCAAATTGTGCATTGTAATTATTTAAATAACAATGTTGTGTATTTGTAGTAATCACAGGGGAGTTTTCCCTAAAGGCTTATTACCTCACCAAGAGAGTAAATGGGAACGAATGCTATGACCGTGTATTTCTCCTTAGCTGGTTTCTTCCAGTTGAGAGCATTTTCTTGGCAAATCAACTATCTTGTTAGGTTTAAAAGGCTGTCATTCCCCTTTCACAGTGAGGAATTTCATTTTTGTACACTATAGCAGCATTTCCTGTAATCGAATTCTATTGGTCTGGGAATGTGTTCCTTACCTACTTTTTCTATACAAAATAAGGAATAGGAAAAAAAGTCTCTCTTTCCATTTGCAATAGTTTCAAAATATACATGCCTCTGGTTTTAGTAAGTTAAGCAATTTACAGCTGCAGGGACAACAAGAACTATATCCTGCTGTAATATCAGCCCAGAGCCGGCCCGGAGTCCCGGAAGGGGACTGCCCAGCCGCAGCTTCCTGGCTGCCCTCCTCTGGCTGCTGGGGCGTTGCTCTGCTTCTCTCTGCCACTTTACCTCCACGCCCATGGCTCTCGACATCTGCCAGCAAATTCCATCCACTGAACCTACTTCCAGAAATTACCTAATGAATTCCCATCAAAGTGTAAGCTATTCATAAAGTTTAACTTATTCAACAAGTGTGTCCAGCACCATATTTGGTGAGGTCTCAGAGAAATATAGAAACGACGCTGGCACTTGCCTTTGGATAAGACACCAAAATAAATTACCATCCTGCAAGGCTTTGGGCTCAAAGCCAGAGCTGGAAGGGACCTTGCCAACATGCAGACCAATCCTCCGATTTCATAGATGAGAAGTTGAGGCCTAGAACCAGCCAACAGACACGGTCATATTTCCACTAAATAGAAACCTGCTGGTCCATCTAGTGCTCTTTCTGTGTTCCTTCAATATCCAGATCTTCCTTACGTGTTGTGGTAGGTAAAATGGCCCTTACAATATTTGCTGCCACTTCTACAGGCTTCTTCCACTGCCACTAGCTTTGGCCACGGGCTTGTTTTGACAATGGAGTAGAAGCAGAAGTAGCCTGTGCCCCACCTCACTGCAAAGGCCATCCACCTTCCTTTCCCCTCTCTGGACATTCACATCATTCTGGACAAAAGCCACTTCTTCAGGTGACACCCTGGGATAGAGAATACACATGGCAAGGCCATAGCCAAGATGGAAGTGACAGGAGTGAGAGAGCTAACTCTAGTGTAGTAAGCCCCTGAGATTTGAGAGTTGTTTGTTATCGCAGCATAACACAGCCTCAGTGGACTGATGCATTGTGATGTCACAGAACAGCTACTCATTCCATTCTGCACAGTTTATCCTTCATCGGGGTCCTTCTGTGCATTGCAGACATAATTTTTTATGCTAAGATCAAAAAGTGTATTCATGGTGGCAAGACATCTACTTCCTCTGCTCCAGGGCCCCGTGGGACACTTGGGTCTCTTCAGAGGCTGGGCCTGGGTGGAGAAGGACATGCCCCAAAGGCCACGGGCTCTGCTGTCCAGTGGTAGCCAGGTCCACACCCACCTGGCGGTGCTTTCATTCAACTAAATTTCAGCAGCTCCAGGTTAGCTGCCCATGATGGGGAGAGTCCCCAGAACAGGAGGAGGGAGATGTGCTTTCTTTCTGGTAACTTCAGAGGGCCTCAACCTGAGCCTCATCTTAAAGGAAAAAAAAAATCAGAATAAATAACCATGACATGGGCTAGAAAGGAATATATTTATAAGAAAGCAATAAAGTAGGCCCAGAGCATATTGAGCTTAGGAGATCCAGAAAGTCTTCTTGGAGATGGCTTTTCTATTGGACTTTGAAGAATGAATAGGAATTTGCCATTCAGAGATAGCAGGAAATGGCCATTTGTGGTAAAGGTTCATTGTGATCAGACGCATTACAACAGAGAGACCTAGAATGTTTCAGAAAGTTTGTAGTTCAGTTTTTATTACTTCTTCCAGAAACATGTTCCTTTTAACAGACAAACACAACCTTAACCCAAAGAATTTAACCATTAACTATATACAATTATATTTACCAGATTAGGTCAAATATTTTGGTTTTGGTTTTGGTTTTTAACGGGAGAGGAGATTGCTCTGATCACCATACCTACTTATTGCCTACTTATTCTCTAATGTCTTATAGCACTTTGCTGGTACTTTGCAGTAATCATGTATTAGGATAATTTGCTTATTTCTGTGTTCCCTGCCCGGAGCCCTGCACTACTCCAGGTAAGGGCAGCGTCGTGCTGAACTGTTGTCCTGAGGCCAGCACAGCTCCTGATACAAATGAGCATGCAACAAACACTTGTTGAAGAACAAATCAATAAATATTGTCAGCCTTCCCCAGTCTTCATATGTAGAAAATACACCTACTTTCTGAAGTGAAGAAATTATGTGCCTGTCTTTAACATGTAAAAAGTCAGAATCATCGTCCAGATTTTCCCAACACATGTGATGACCTTTCTTGAGCAGCAAGTCAGAAGTCTCCCTTTGGATGATGTTCATAGCTATGCTGTGACCTTCCTGTTTCATTTATGACCGTGTGCATTTATAAATCCATCTGTGACTGAAACTTTTTAAAAGTTAGAAAAAGCAATGTGTAATTGTCCTTTGAAACTTATTTACAAACCTTTGTTTATTTCAGCTCAGTGTTTTAAAATGACATTTGCAATGATGTGAATTTCTCTTCCTGCCCCACCTCATGCTAGGGTCTATGTGTATTTCTGAATTATAGAGCTGTGATCCTTAGAAGCCAAGGGCAGCTGTCCCTTGGAAGGACATGCTCTTCTGAAAGAACGTGTCCACTGGGTGACATGGAGCTGGTGGGATTTACCAGGATTGGTAACATGGAACAAACCCCTGCTCCAGTTGGATGCTATGACTGTCTAGTCTAATATAGCGTCTGTTAAATGGTAACTAATTAATTAGCATAAAAATGGCCAGGATGGTTTATATAAACAAAATAGACAGATGCTTTGTATACATGATTCTGCCATTGTTGATCTCATCCTCGGAGGCAGTGTAGACACGCATACACAGACGGAAAATGGGCTCTGGAATCCAGGAGGCTGGTGCTTACATGCTGCTCTGACCTGTGTCGCCTTGGGCAAACCACCTCCTCTAAACTTCAGCTTTTAATGTGTCTAAAGGAGATAGCAATGTTTTCTGCTTCTCTGCATCGCAGTGCCTGGCACAGCAGATGCTCCTTCGGCATTTGCTTCCTTCTCTTTTTCGGTCATAAATAAGTATTTATCATGTGCTGTAATAAGATAAATTATCACTGCTTTTGATTATTACTGCATTGGGTAAATGGGAAATATGTGTCTTTCCTTCCCTGAGCAAGGCAGTTGGCTTGGTGCTGACTACACACCAGCACATCTAGGGCCTTCCATTTTCCTTCCCAGCCCTCAAATCCTCCACTCCCCCACTCTGATGTTGAAATGCACACCGAAACCATAGCCTAGTTAGAGGCTGTGGCACATGGCCATCTTCAATATAGCAGTCCACTCTGCATTTAAATTTGTCACCATTTTCCTTAGAGGGAATGAGAGGGAAAATGAATTTAATTTAGTATAAAAAAATAAACATTTCTGGGCGCTGGAAACATCTGTGGTGTTTTAAGAGCTGTTATCATTAATCAGTCAAGCATGTTTACCCAGACTCGGGATTGCTTATGAAACTGGACCGCATGCCCCGAGCCCTTCAGTGAGAGGTGCCACCAAAATCTGAGGCACTGGGTGCATGTTCACAATAATCATTATATGCCTTGACTGGCTCCAGTATGTGGCGTCTTTCAGAGTATGGTTTTCACGGCTAAAAGGAAGTGACATGAAGCAGTAGTCAGGAGTATTGTAAAGCTCCGCTTGTACTATTGTTACCCTGAGGCTCTTTGGTTTGGGGAAAATATTTTTTTGTGGTTGTGCTTTTTAATACTTTGTCTTATTATAATTTTAAAAGGCAACATCTTCTGCATGAATTCTTTTAATCCTAGTTGTACAAGCCATGATAATTATTATCATTAGCTAATCCTCACTACACAAAAGAGAGCACAGACAGCATCTGCCTGGGAGGAGAAGGTTATTTAGAAGTCATCGAAGCCAGGAGATGGATGCACAGCATACACAGTCTCACCTGGAGTGGTTGGGAGCCTGGGATCCGGAGAGCTAATGACCATGCAGCTCGAATATATGCTTCCAGCATGCACAAGAAACTCTCCTAAGAAACTAAGGCAAAAAGGAAGCCCAACATAGAAAATGTGAAACTGTGAAACCATAGAAACAGGTAGATCCCCTGAGTCCTAATACCACATTCATTCATCCAGAAAGTGTTTACTGAGCGCTAACTATGGGCTTGACGCAGTTATGGGCTCTGGTGATGAGCAACAACCTAGGCAACACCCACCCCCCGCCCCCTGCCCCTTCGCCACCCCCGCCCCACCTACTGCAGATGTTCTAGAGGGAGAGAGCAATAGCTAACAAGCACATATCGAACATACTGACAAATGGTGACACAAACTACCATTTCCAGGAAAATGGAAAAAAAGGGAAGAAGATAAAAATTGACAGGTGGGCATGGGGCTTTTGCATAGAGTGGTCAGGGGGACCTCTCAAGGAGATGGCATCTGAGAAGAGACCAAATCAAGTGAGGGAGTCAACCAAGAGAATTTCAGGGGCAGAGGGAAGTGTTCTAAGCAGATAGGAACAGCAAGTACAAAGGCCCTGAGGCATAAATGAGCATGGTGGAGGAAGAGCAAAGTGGTCCTGGTGGCAGTCACCAAATGAGAACCATCAAGAGTGCTAGGGCCAAGGTTGCTGAGGTGTGCAGGAGGCAGGTCCTGCTGGGCCTCTTGGGCTGTGCGGAGAGGAGTTTGGATGCACGTTGAGGATGACAGGGAGCCACAGAAGACGCGGGGTAGGGGAGTGGCGTCATGTGATTTATGTTTATACAGAGTTGATAATAGGGTTGTCAGGGTCCAACACAAGGAGAATAACTCAGAGGCTTCTGCGATGGCCTCGTCACGTGATGGCGGTGGCTTGGAAAGGCAGGCAGAGTGGCCGGGAGAAGTGGGTGGCCTGAGTCCCACTTTGCAGGTCAGACTGAAGGCCTTGCTGATGGAGTGAATGTGGGGAAGGTGAGAAAAAAGATAAATTATTATGGGGTAGTGCTTAACAGCAGAGACCCGTCTTTGCTCCTTACTAGCTGTGTGACCTTGGGCAATTATCTAACCTGTCTGCACTCATTTGTAAAATGGAGATAATAATAGTATCTCCTTCAACTGGGGTATTGTGAGGGTTAGATGGGAAATACACACACACACAATGTGCTTGGAACAGAATTTGGCCTCCAGTGAGATGAATGTATTAATTGTTATTATTAGTGAATTAAGCAACTAGACGAACTCAGTGCCATTTACTGAGATGGGGAAGACTGGAGAAGGAGTAAGTTTTAGGGAAAATAAAGGAATTCTACTTTGGAAGTGTTAAGTTTAAGATGTTTCTTAGACTTGTAAGCAGAGGTGTGGAGCTGGACATAGAAATCTGGAGGTCCAGGGAAAAGTCAGAGCTAGAGATAAGATCTGGCCTTCACAGCAAGGGCAGGAAGAGACCACAGGCACCAAGAGGTTGGGCAAAGGAGCAAGAGTCAGCAAAGGGAGTTACAGAGGAGCCACCTGTACTGGAGGGAAATAAGAGTCCATTTTCTAAGGGTTTCGAGAAAGAGCCACAGCCAACTGTGTTTGATCCTGCCGAGAAGTCAAGGCAAGTGGGTTGGAGGTCACTGGCAGCTTGGACAAGAGGGCTTCCGTGTCGAGGTGAGGTCAGAGCCTACATGGCTTGAGCCGTGGAGGGTAGGGAGGTGAGGAAGTGCAGCAGCCCCTGAGAAAAGGAGCTGCCAGCCCCCTTGTCCATCTGCCTGGGTGCACACAAGTTGAGCTTTTCAAACAATTAATTTTCGTGTTGGCTTTGCCATAAGGCCTGTGGGGTTCTCAGTTCCCTCCCAGTCCTTTCCAGGAGGCCTTGGAATCAGCATGACGGTCCTGCTGCTTGCGACTGGCGATGCTGACTGACACTCTCACCTGAATGTGCACAAACTGGCACAAAGGAATGTATGAGTGTAACTTGGAAGATGAGAGATTCTGTGTCCTAAAACCAATGTATAGATTATGGTCTTCAGATAATAGAAAGCTTTCCTGCCCAGTAAAATGATTATAAAGAGCTTAATATGAATACGCAAAATAAACAAATCTGTAGCGGAACAATTAGACAAATCGTGCAATTTTGGAAGTCATCGTTGAGGCTTCTAGACCTGTCTTCTTCCTGCTATGGACTGAATCGTGTCCCCACTTCTCACGCTGAAGCCCTAGCCCCGATGTGAGTGTGTGTGGGGGCGGGGCCTATAAGGAGGTGGTTAAGGTTACGTGAGGTCAGGGGGTGTTGATCCATGAGGACTGGTGTCCTGACCAGAAGAGAGAGGCAGGAGGCATGTGCATGGAGAGAAAAGGCAGCGGAGGACACAGCCAGAGGACCCGCTGAGGAGAGCAGCGTCAGGAAGAGACCAAACCTGCTGACACCTTGATCTCTGACGTCCAGCCTCCAGGGTTGTGAGAAAGAAAATTATGTGTCATTTAAGCGGCCTGGCCTGTGGGACTTTGTTATGGCAGCTCATGCTGACTGATACCTTTCCCATCCTCACATACCTGATCAATCGATGCCAATGCTATGCAACCTCTTGACTCTTCCCTCTCCAGCAAGCCCACTGCTCGTTTCCTAGGACAATTAAAAAGCCTCCGTGTCGGTCTTGTTCCTGTCCTCATCAGCCCAGCCTCTGCATGCTGTCCAATTTGTCTGCCTCGGGACGGAGAGCTTCCCTCTCAGGCATCTCACCCGCAGGACCCTGGAGAAAACCTGAAGAGGGCGCTGGCCAGGGGTGCGGGCTCTGAAGCCACAGGAGTCCTGCGAGGCAGAAACAAGCCGTGGGCGCAGAGACGCCCCGCGAGGAGCGCCCCACGGCAGCCAGGCGGTGAGTGGCACTCGGCGTCGCAGCTCGCCAGGTTACTCATTCATTATCTGCTCGGTAAACGGGCGACGTAACGAGCACCTGGCGCCCAGCATTTAATGGGGAATAAGCAGAAGATCCCTGACTGTGACGAGCTTATGTCCTGGTGGGTGGGCATGCACACCACACACGAATCGGTGGGATGGTTTCAGGGAGGGAGAGGTGTGTGACGAGCTGCCAAGGCAGCGGGGCAGGGCAGGGCACTTTCAGTGGAAGGGTCAGAGAAGAGGACAGGAGGCAACAGCACCCCTGGAATATGAAAGACCAGAGGCGCTGGCAACGCAAGGCACGGAAAGGAAACGGCTCCTGCAAAAGTAGCTAATGAAGCCCGAGGACGGGGCGGAGGGCAGGTAGGGGTCGCGGTCTGGGACGCGCCAGATGATGTGGTGCCTTGTTGTCCATTCGGGGTGGTGTTTTGCCCTATTTCGACTGGCAGCCTCTGGAGGGTGGTGAAAGGGGAGCTGATGAGATTCTGCCTCTATTTTAAACGGTGTGGAGGTGACCTGCAGAAGGCAGGCCCGGCGGGCGCAGGAGGAATTGCTCGAGGCTGCGCAGGGCGGGCGGCAGAGGTTCCAGGGTGCTCACAGCAGGCGCTGCGAGGAGGGGCAGGGCTGCTGCGGAGCGCGGGCGCGCACTGCCCGCCCGAGAAGGCACCGCCTGAGGAGCCGGAGCGCGGGCGCGCACTGCCCGCCCGAGAAGGCACCGCCTGAGGAGCCGGAGCGCGGGCGCGCACTGCCCGCCCGAGAAGGCACCGCCTGAGGAGCCGCCTCGCCGGACCGGCGGGCGAGGAGGGACTCGGAGCGCAATAACCACGCTGAAAACGCCCGAGCTGGAGGATTAGGGTTTCCTCCTCATTGTATCAGAAGAAGTTTTTTTCTTAATGATATGAGGAGGAAATTTTCTCCTATTATTAAAAATTCTCTTACAAAGTACATGTCTGTTTAAAAAGTTGGCTGTTTTAACCTTTTCCAAAAATGTATATGTTTCTAAGTCTGTGGATAGTCTTCTAATTTTGGTAGACTGAATAATTCATAGTAAAATAATTAGCTTTTATCTTTTATGCTGTAAATCTGAATATTAAACACAGTCTTTGGTATTGACATATAAAAATGACATATACTGTAAGTACTAGCATTATAATTTTAAAGAATAATTTAATGAATTTAATGACAATTCAAATACTACACTAGAAATTTACCACAAAGTAGCACCCCTTTTCTATATATCTATATCAGATTAAGAAAAATGTCCTTTTTGGGGGAAATTAGCAATAGACCAATTTTTGGATTTGAGCAGCAGCATTAAATTCTCTTGTACAGACTTTGGAAATGACCTCTTGCTCTCGAGCTCCAAGGAACCACCACTAGAGGGAGCGTGCAGAAGCCGTGACAGGAACGGCAAAGGAACCTTCCTCCTCTGCAGGGAAACGTTAACCGAAATTTAAACAAATTTTGCTTCATAACAATTATTGTTTACTTGTTACTACTAATCTCCTAGGCAGCGGATTTAAAAGTAATGATGATAAAGCTAGAGTTGGAGAATGTAATTTTTCTCCTTATTTGAATATTTCTCTTCTAAAAGGATGTCTGTTAAAAAAGAAAAATTTGACTATTTTAAAACTTTTGCAGAGACATATAAGTTCCTGAAGTCTGTAGCAATTAAAAAATGAAATCAAAATACAAAATGGAATAATTACATATTCTGAAATAAGTCTCTCTGCTGTATTCTGTAGTAGCCAGCCTTAATGGGAAACGAATATATAGTCTCTAGCTGCCATTTCTTTGTGGAAATGAAGCCAAGGAGATCTCCCTCCCTTTCTTACGACTCTGTTCCCTGATTTCAAACATTCAGTAAGTTCCCAGCCAAGGAATGCATTTTTCTTCCTTTTGATGCTTTTCTGTGGTTCCTTGTGGTCATTTGCAGCATACATTGTGGTTCTGCTTGCCGCTGCCTGTAGCTTCCAGACCTTCATGGTTTCCTCTGCAACTGTGGGTGCTTCTCACACGAAACCACAGGTCAGCTCAGAGCCACAGAGCTGATCCTGGCAATTAGAATTTCAGCCGCTGTCTTGTGGGATTTTCAGAGCCAGAATAGACTCCGTACTTTAAATCCAGATCTTTAAATTGCTACCATCTGATATCTGAAATGTTCACAGTTTCTCGGAGGGTCCTAGTCAGTCTTCTCCAGGTTTTCTGGATAGTGGTGTGTGCCCATCTCACAAATGTCCTCACAAGGACGCGAGGTCATGAGGTTGAGGGTCTGGCCTTTCCATGTGTTCCTGTCCTGCCCCATTGTACAGTTCCTTGCCTTTGTGCCATGTCTGAACCCCTCCTCAGGGTCTCGTTCAGAGCAGTGGGTCTCACACTTCACGATGCAGCAGAACCTGCCAGATGGCTCCATGAGATACAGATCTTTGGGCCCCAGCCCAGAGCTTCTGATTCAGTAAGTCTGGGGAATGGGGGAGAATTTGTGTTTCTAACAAGTTTCCAGGTGATGCTGATGTTCTTGGTCTGGGAACCAAGCTTTGAGACCGCCAGCGTTTAGAATATCTAGCACTGCATCAGAAAGGAGAAAATAGCGTGCCTGCCGTCGTGGAGTTCCGTCCAGACTGGAGGAGCTGCCAGGGCTGTGTCACCTTTCGGCGAGTCTGCTTAGGGAAAGCAGAGAGTCCTTGCCAGTGGCATTAGGTCGCTTTGAGCCAAGGAAAACAGGTAACACCTGTCAGTTGAACAGGCCCCGTGGGTGTGGAGAGGGGATGGTGTGGGGACAGCCCAGTCGTTTGTTTGGAACTGAGTATAGCATCACTTCTCACTGATCCCTTGTGCTATTAATACTGCAACAGTGTCTGAAGTGTGAATTATCAACTACTTGTGCTATTTAACGAAGAAAGTATTTGCCTCAATGACATCTACAATGGAAGTGTTCATTTCTCTATTTTTGGAGGTGTGGGTGTGGTCCTGGCTTTGAAATAGCAAGCAGGGACCATTAGGAGAACACACTGGCAGTCCCTGTGGTCACGTGCCCATCTCCTGGCGGCAACCTGGGCTCGCCACCTGCGAGTGGAGTCTACCCGGCCTCATCCTCACTCAGCCTGTGCTCTTGGGAGCTGAGCCTGGATTGAGTCAGCTTCCACAGAAGGTCTGGACTTGTCCCCCCTGTTTGAGTGGTTCTAACTTTATGCTTCTCAGCAGGTCTGTGTGTGTTCCCTGCTGCGTGCCAGGGGATATGAGAAAGCACAGGATTAGCATGGCACTTCCTGGAGCAGTGGGTCCAGGATTACCAAAGTTGGAGGTTTTGGTGGAGCCAGTATGCTGTCTGTGCACTGCACCACACCACCTCTGTAGCATCATGGTGGACAGTCTCCATGCATGCCTCTCCCCAGGGGCTCCAGGCATCTCTTGGTACCTCTGCCATGGGGCTTTCTCCAAAGTAGTCAATCCTTCTCAGCCAGCAGTTAGCTACCATGCTATTAATGCCCGTGGGAGCAACTCTTGGTCGGTGCACACAAGTTCCCCACCTGCCAGTCCTCCCAAGGGACAATCCTCTGAAGTGCATTCTGCTTGGTTCTCTTGGTGAGACCCAGCTCCAGTCACTCACAGTGGCAGCCTGCTCAACTAGACCCTCCTAATGGCTTTCCTTCTTTCCCTGTTCTTTCTGCCAGCTCCCTCTCTCTCAAATAAACTGCCTGCACCCAAGTCTTTTCTTAGGCTCTGCAATATTGGGGAAAATTCAAGGTTAGGACACAGAACATTCAGTATCACACAACTGTAAAATAAGTGGAGTGCAAAGTTCACACAAAATTTCAAGATGCACACTAGCGTTTAAAGTATGGGGCAGGGTTGTAATGGTATATGAAGCATTCACTTTTCCTTCCACGAAAATAATTGAAAAACAATTGCTCTAAGTTCTAAAGAAGATTCTCTATTTGCTGTCTCTTTACTTATGGAATGTTCATACCTCGAATCTCTCTGATTTGCCTTCAGACCCCACTGCTCCACTGAAACCCCTTATTGGTCACTTCTGAATGGCCAAACCCAGTGGACGTTTTGAGTTTTATTTACTAGACGTCTGTCCTGCATTTGATGAGAGTGCCCATTTCTCCCTCAAACTTGCTTCTCTCTGCATTCTTACTGATCCTACATACATGTGGTCTCTCTTTTACCTCTTGGACCATTCTTCCTTTTCTTGCTTAAATTCCCTAAATTGTGACCTTTGTTTTCACTTCCTCTTTTAAATGCTTCTTTTTCATGTTCCACCTATTTGGGCTATTTATCTTCAGTTGCCTTATTTTAGAATAAAAATCAAAAGGCTAACCATTTAAAAATAAATGTTCTTAATTCATATTGTTTCTACTTGTATTAGAATGCAAATAAGATCTGGAACACCTATAAAATTCATCCTTGACCCTAGACATGCTATAGCACTTCTTGCAATACCCTAATTGCAGAGTAAGTGACTAATGTGTCAAACTAATATGATTTATCATTTCTAAACCACGTATAAACAGTCAATTGTATGACTTCTAGTGAATTTCACGCAGGATGATTGCATAGTGTAATCGTGTGTAAGAAATTATAATAAAGTTTATTTAATCATGGGAATAATACTGGAAAGATTATTTGACATCCCAGACTTAGAGGACTTCTGAAAATTATGATATGATTTTTCTGAAATTTATCTGATATGAGTGTATACATCTTCAACAATGTTATTTCTATACGAGGAGGTTAAAAATATATTTTAACATCGTACTGCCAAGCAGGCTGTCATTTTGGGGCCACGAAAAGTATAGAGGGAGAGGCTATTACTTTACTGGAATACTTATTTCATTCTAAGTTATCTATTTTAATAATCATTGAAAATTTTTCTTCTAAAGCAACCAGAACTATCTCCATCTTTGCTATCTATACCTTGTCTGGCACAGGGAGGGTCGCCTTTGTTGCCCAGGAGCAGGTCACTGGCTCATTGTTCCTTAGTTCACTGCCTGTCTTCCTCGTTAGCCAGTGGCTCCCTGCCCTTTCTTGTTTCTTGCTCATTCCTTCTCCATCCCTTTGCTCCTCTCCTTTCTTGGTCTCTCCTTGGGACTCTGAGTGCTCAGATATTTGTATCCGTTAACTATTTGGACTCTTCCCTCTTATAAACATCATGCTTTTCTCTTTAGCTCATGACCGAGTTCCTTGGCAAAGTGCTTCATGGAAGTGTAGGGAATAGAAATGTCATGTAAAAATGGAATGAGCTGTGAAAACAGGCTCTCTGTTTTCTCTCCCAAGATAGGCAGATCTTTTAATGCCCTCCCTGGGAGGAGAGAGCTGAGGGCATATTCAAATTTTACAGCACCATGGTTCAGGATATTGAATGAATACAGTTATTTCATGATTGAAAATGAAATACACTTCATAAAATCTTTAAATGTCCACTGCACAAAGATGAATTTTACTATATTCATGACTATTCATTTTAACATATCTCTTTCCAGTTATTCACCCTGGGTCTTGTGTGATACATGTGGCAGCCTGAAACGAAGTGCCATTTCTGCTTTCAAAACAGTTCCATTAATACATTCAAAACTATTGTCTTTTTCTTCCTCAAGGATGGCATTGTTGGAGTGAGCATATAAACTCTCTTCCCTGCTGAGCAGACCACGTGGAAAAATGCTTATTTTATTTTTGCTTATAAGAATAAAATTGCAATCTTTCAACAGAACATGTTGATTATGCCATCTGGCACATAATTTCTATGCTTAAATTAAGCTGAGAAATCAATTCAGTGTTGAAAGATATTATCCGTTTAACATTTTTTTCACCTCCAAGCAATTCGAGAAAGGGGAAAAAAATAAGTTGTTTTCATTTCTAAGTATGCAAATTATATAGGTCTTGAATATTTTCTTCTACATAGGGGAAATTATAATTTATAAGTAGATAGCTGTGATCTACTGGGATTTCTTGTCCTGAAGTTATGCCAAAACTATACTATATTACCAGAACCTTATTCTGGAAGACCAGGTGATTGTCAGTTGAAGATTAGCGTCAGTTAATGAATAGTGTGATAAAATGCGCGTAAAGACCTGTCCTAAAGAGCTGTTTACATTTCCGTCAGACTTTTGTTAAGCAGTTTATGAGTTCAAGTTGTTGCCACCAGTGAAGGTACAAATACATAAATCAGGCTGTACCTAGAGCTGCCTAGTAAAGTTTAGTAACTAACGGGTGGTGAGATCTCAGAAGAGTAGAGTGGAAATGACTACTTTTTAACTGGAGAAAGGAGGACTGATTCAACGGGATGCCTTTGTCAGTTTCTTCTGTCCTTTCCAATCCTATGCCTGTGAAGATGTAAATCAACCTTCCAGTCACCTGAAAACTTCCAGGTGAATAGCTTAAGCTTAAGGAGTAACATTTGACCAGCTCATGGCTGCTAAGACAGAGTGGAGTTGATCAATGAGAGGTGGTATCAGGAAGCTCAAACATATGCAACAAATTGCCAGAAAAAAGAGTTTTGAATTGGAGGTCCATTTGGTAGAAAAATGAAGAAAAGGTAAAAATTAGTTAGAATTTCTGCCTTCAATTCTTAGAGTTATTTTTAAAAGTGATCTTTAAAATAATGGTTGAACTTAAAGTTTTGTTATTTGAATTATGATTTTTTTTTAATTAAGAAAGAATGAGAGTTTGCATTTATGGGGAAGGGTTTCATACAGGAATCCACCATCTGGAGTTCCACAAAAACACGTCTATCCAGAGCCTTTGTTGCCCACCTGTCTGTTGACGTCATGACACACCTGCTGACTGCCTGGGGCTCTCCAGAGAAAAGAAAACTTAAGTGCTTTCATATCCAATGAAGTTTATGATGTAAATGCAAGCATCACAAAAGGAATTTTAAGAAAGTCTAGATTGTCTAAATCCTAACTCTAGCTTGGCGACAGATTCACAATATTTTTTGAAAAAAGAAACTACATTTTTCTACAGGGACTTTGTATAATAATAATAATAACAATAATACTTTTCATTGTATTTAGCTTTCAAAACACATTCATGTGAATTATGTGCTATGCTTCTCCTTAACCTGCTACAAACTGCTACATTCGGGAGACACAGAACATAACAGTAGATGCTGAATTGGAGTGAGAGCCAATTTGGAGCTGAGGAAATTGAAGTCCTATGTCCATTTATAAAAAATGGCATAACATGCTTGGCACATATGCTGAGGGAATGCCCTCTCACCATGGCACCAATTTAAATCGTGGTTAATTGCTTGCATTTATAAAAATGAGGACAGTGTGTCCTGGAGTCTGACAGTGACAGTTTTCTCTTGGGCTGCCCCTGTATCACGGAGTCTGAGACACAGGACTAGGCAGCAGGTGAAGGAACTGCTCTCCGGATGCATGGAGGGTCCCCACCAATCCCACCTCAAGTCTCCCGCTCTGCTTGGCTAGCTTTTTGTAACACTCCTGAAATGCCTCTGCATTTTGTGGGAATCTGATTCTGTGCTCTTGCATATCAACAGAGAGAGAGAGAGAGATCAGGAAAGAAAGTAGAAAATATCAAAGGCACTTTGGCAAGAATAATATTAAGTATGACCTATCACTCTTGCTGCAAAACACGTTTCTGAAACATTTCAGAGGGATTTACATATACGTGTCCCTGGGAAAGAACTTCTCTGATTGGCACCTCAGCTTTTAGATCCTTTTAGCAGTCCCGTCTGTGGAAGAAGAAAGCTGATATAATGAGTAATCAAAGCACGATCCCAGAAGAGCCCACCTCGTTACTTTAGAGAAGTGAAGCCAGCCCCCTTCCCTGACCTTGCCCTGCCCTCTCTCTCCAGGGTTCAGAACCAGTGTAGGCACCAGAGCCTGCTCCGATTTTTCCATTTGTTCAACAGAAACATATGGAGAATGTTTAAGGGCAAGAAATTAATTTTTAAAAACTGAATTAGAAGACTATTAAGTCCAAATTCAATCTGTTCCATCTCCCTGCCATGGTTTACAGTCCTGGCATGGCCTTGGGCTCTCCTGACCACCTTTGTTGGTTTTGCCAAATGCTACAGTATACAAAAAAAGATAGAAAATGGATTGCCCACATTTTCAAAGCTCGGGAAAGGTATGAACTGAAAAACTTCTAATAAAAGTTCTGACTCTCACACAATTTGAACTTCCTACCTTTGCAATATGAAATGTACATTTTATATGCAATTTCCATGGCAATTTACAGGTGTTAAATTAGGAACAGAAGTAGACTACAGACAAGGAGACTAATCCAATATAACAACTACAGAGTTCAAACAAAGTTTGTTTCCTTTTTTAATATTATCATCTGGGTGTCTGCAAAATTTCATGCAAATCAATCTTAATTTACTGTGTTCCCTGGCTCTTGCATAAAATAGACCATGCTATTTCTACATTTTAGCTGTAAAATTCTCCATAAATAAGGCACTTATTACATTTTTTAAATATGTGGAATGATTCAGTTAGTAGTCTAGAAGAGAAAATACTCCAGGTAGAGAAATCTAGCTTTTTACCGATACCCAGAAGCATTCCTGTCCTGTTTGGAAGGCTGTGGGGACGCACTGTCCTTAAGGTGTCTCCAGCACTTTTACTCTCTGTGTGAGCGCTATCAGGCCAATTTTGGCCCAGCTCTGCAGAGCTGCATATTGCCAACCTCAGTGAGCACTTTGCAAGAACTCTCGAGTAGATTTGCCCTTAAATGCATGATTTTGTCAGTCACCTTGGTTACTCAATCAGCAGGAAATTTGGCCCTCAGCATTCACATTGGAGCATCTGTGGGCAGAGGCCACCCCAGCTTCAAGGTTGGAAGAAAAGGAATCTTAGGCTGGGGAGGCTGTTTTCAGCTGGGAGTTGATTAGGCCAGCCCAGTAAGTCTCCAGGCAGGGAAGCACAGGAAAGCCCCAAACTTGGTATTTTTGTGTGAAGGTTTGGAGAAATCGGTTGGAGGACTCTCAAACTGTGGTTGGAAGAATGGGGATGGGCAGCACGGAGAGTCCTTGGAAGGCGTCCTGCAAGAAGTTGTTATGAGCGTGTGTGCACGCCTCGGTTTCACAGGAGGGCCACATGCTCCAGACTGCCCGTCCCTCTCACACAGGCACAGCAGTCACCCCGCCTGTCCCCTGCGGGGAAACTGACATTATTGGGGCTTTTGCTATCATATTGACTTGAGGCAAAGAGAGATCGGGGTTGGTTTATTTGGATTTAGTATGCTCAAACTCATTTCTTCTCCACATTCCAAGAGAATTTCTTCCCTGGAAAAAAAGGGGTGGATAGGAAAGCAAGTTCCAATATTTTTATTCAAACATAATCCCTAATATCCTCTCTGGGCATCCCCAAAAGGACAGTTGTTTTTAAAAGGAAAATATCAGTTAAGACATACCATGTCACTAAAGGGACCCTTTAAAAAGTCATTTGGTCTCCCAGCAGGACCACACTCAGAGCAGAGATCACAATCTATCCCTTTCTTTAAAATCTCCAAAGTGTTTTTGAAATGGTTAATGATAATAAACGAGATAAGGGAATCCAGGTGGCACCAGCAGCCCTCCTCTGTGGTAGGTGTCAGCTGATTTGCAGAACATAGCTGACCAGGTTCTGTAAGTGGTATTCTGAGGAGCAAAGTGCTACAGGCCTTTTAGAACATGCGCTCTATTTGTGCTTTGTCAGCAAGTTGGGGCACCTGTGTTAGGCTTATGCCACTGCATGAAGACTCTTTGATGAGTAGAATTCTGGTAAGTTCCAGCTGTTATTTCACCTGTAGATGTACAAGGAAAAAAAAAAACTTCCTGGAACTTTCAATTTGACAGACTAAAACTATTTGGAAAATACAACTGCCATCACCAATTAGTTGGAAAACAATAGATAGATATTGATTGCAATATATTAATTCTGTTTATTAAATGCCCAAGAAAAAAAGAAAAACATTGATTCTTCTTAAGGATAATAACAGCAGTAACTAAAAACGAGTAGACATATTTATAAGGTTAACATAGTGCTGGTTGTGGTTACTGAAAAGACAAAATAAGAACTGGATGTCTCCATTAACTGCATTGATTACAGATATATGATTATTCATTATTATTCAATAGATACTATGCTAAGTACTACACATGCATTATCCTACTGAATACTTACAATAATTCTATGAGAGAGCTATCAGCATTCTCCTTGTCTAGACAAAGACTGAGAAATGTTGGAAGGTGAAATAACTTGCAAAAGTTCTGCCAGGCTACTGCCTGGGTTTGTGTCAGACTCAAACCAAAGCATCTGCCTGAATTCAAACCATTGAACTAGCATCTCATCAACAACAGAGCCCAGAATACTGTATGTGCGATGCTTTCAGATAGAACATGGAGGAACTTTGAGATGTTTTAATAGTTGGTATTTATTTTGATGTGTATTAGAAAGCAGAAAACCAGCCAGTCCATCCACTTCTTTCAACTCCACTGCCGCCAACACCTGCCTCCCCCATCTCCGCAGGGACCTCTAAGTGATTTCCAAACCGCTAGTCTAAGGCCAGTTCTTCACGTGGAGGCCTGACTGACGATGGCCCTCCTTGCTGACAACTCCCCATGGTTTCTCAGCACACTCAGAAGGAAATCCAAGCTCCCTCCCAGGACTACTTCATCTGGTCCCCGCCTGGCTCTGAAGCTTTGTCTCCAGCACTTTCTGTCCCCCTGGCCCAGCCATAACAGGGGCCCATGGATGCCTACTGCCATTCCCTGGGCATGGTGGACTCATTCTCACATGGAGGCGTTGCCCCTCCCAGCCTCCCAGCTGAGGCCTGCCTGTGCTGGCACGCAAGTCCTCTCAAATATCACTCCTTCAGAGGGCCGCTCAGCAATGGCATTTTCTTTTTCCTCTTCACCTCCCTCTTTTTTTTTTCTTTTCTTTATAGCACTTAGCTGACATCGTATTTGTAGAAATGTCATATATTTATTAATATTTGTTTACTGACTTTTTTTTCTTTAAAGTGAAACTTTTCTGAGACAGGGTCTTTGTCTCATTCGCAGCTGTATCCAGCTCCCAAAAATATGTGTCACGAAGTACATGGTCAAATAAATACTTGTTAAATGAATTAATGACTCAAATTGATAATTTTATTTCTTGCAATAAAAATAAAAGAGGTTTACAAAGGAAAATATTGAAGGAATTTAAAGAGCACTATTGAGAAATACAAATACGTATGATATAATGGAAATGACAAAAATAGTGAAAGGGGAATGAGAATGCCTCGAATTTGAACAGGTATTGGGTGGCATTCATACACAGTGGAATGAAAACAAGATGATGTTTCTAACCAACCACTGCTCAGTTTCCAAATTGGACAGAAACAGCAAGAAGAGCTTTCCTGCTGTCTGCAGATCAGTATGGGATGGTTAATGTCATCTGTACTGGGAAATCCAGAAAAGAAGAGAGGAACTTTTTCAGTTTATTTAATAATGCTAGTTACTCAAACTCTGGATGCAAAACTAACCTCTGACAGAAATTTCCTGGATCTGCACAAACAGGTCCATGTACTATCAACATCCATAAATTCAGTAAAGTGTGTGGGATTGATAGCTGGGTGGAATACTGCCAAGAGACCACTGTGTTAAAAGAGGAAACATTGTATTTATATTTATTTTGCTGTCCAGCCAGCCATGAAAACTGAGTTGTGGATGGATGTTGGAGCACAAGAAAAGAATTTTCAGTCTGAAAAATTCCACTAAACTTTATTTCTTCAAAAGTTGCACATAGAGGAGGAAAAACCACAACAATTTACTTGTCAATGCCTAGTATTTGCACTAGGGTTTTGTCACTGAGCATGTCAGGAAGGGTAGCACTGAACAGTGCGTCATCTGGCTCTCCGGGGGTGGCAGCGTGGGGCCGGGGTCCCCTGGGGTCCCCTCGGCCAGGCCGCCCTCATCGTTCCTGCGGAGAACCGGCACGCTCCAAACGCCAGGGATTCGTGTCGTCAGAGCGGAGGGCAGCCCGGGAGGCGGCGCGCAGAGGGACGGGCGTGGGAGTGCAGCGGCGCGGTCTCGCCAGGCGCGCTGCCCGCGGGCGGTGGCGCAGGCGGCGCAGGCGGGTCGGGGCCTGGGTGGTGCCAGCCGACGGGACGCTCCGCGGCGCGTGTCCCGCTGCGGAATGAGGAGGCGCTTCCGTGTCAAATGGAAGCGTAGAGATGGCCCAGTGGAAAGAGACGTTAGCGAGAAGATGTGAAGGGCTGAGTGGAGGAGCCCTGCGGGCACCGTGTCGAAGGGCACTTCAGGCGCAGACAGCAGGTGCAAAGATCCTGGGGCAGGATGTGCCCGAGTGTGGACCAGCCGGCAATGTGGCTGCGCTGGAGGTCTTCCTTTCCCAATTCAGCTGGCGGGCAGTGATGTTGACTTTAAGCTCACGATCGATTGTGCCCTGGATGTTAGGCCTATATAAGGCTACAGATTGTATTTTTAAATGAATCTAATTAAAATTACAAATTGCAACATCTATTTTGATTTCTCCAAATACTCAAACTAGAAAGTATTAACTTCAATATTTCAATAGCAGGTATTTTCTGTAGTTTGTGGATTGTAAAACACGCTTTTTCATTAAGAAAGCATCATTTGAGTATAATATAAATTGAAACTGATTTTTTTAAAAACATACCACAAAGTTTTTGATGTTCAAATGAATGTTGGCCCCTTCAGGGTTGTCATTTGGGAAGCTGAACATGTATTCTGGTAAAAGGTCATTGCTCAAAATATTTTGCATTTTCTATTTCGGAATTGTTTCCATAGATTGAAAAATTAAAACTTTTTGCTCATGCTTTGCTTTGGGTGTATGAATTTGATTTTCGAAAGCTCACAAGTTATTCCCAGCTTGTCCTGATGACTACAGAATTCTGGTCATCTGTTGGAAACTGAAAGGACAATGAGGTGTGTGGTGGCAGAGTTGAGCTTTAGCTAATCAAACAAGCCATGGTCCAGTATTTCCTCTGATTTTTTTAAGTGATGGTGAGGGAGGAGGGACGGGGGGAGGGGTAATTATGAAAATGACATTAAGGCATGTCCCCTGCAATGACATTAGACATAAAGACATTTTAACATATTAGCTGTGCTTTTTATGGGCAACAGTTTTTGGGTTTTTTTGTTTTCACAGAGATGGAGTCTTGCTCTGTCACCCAGGCTGGAGTGCAGTGATACAATCAATCACAGCTCACTGCAGCCTCGAGCTCCTGGGCTCAAGCTATTTTCCAGCCTCAGCCTCCCAAGTAGCTGGGACTACAGGCTTTTGCCTGGCTCAAAGATTGTCTTCTAAATGAAATTATCCCTGCTATTTAGACGTGGGTTTCACTTCAGCAAAGTTATTTCATGTTAAACTAAGGTTTCGATTTTGTTTCCTTTCTTCCAGTGGGTGGTCCCCTCAGTCCAGGATCTAGGCCACCAGGGTTGGACACAGACCCCGAGGGCACCCCCGCTCTGGCTCACTTCTGGGGATGAGAACACTCTTGTTCTGGTTTCTCAGGAATTCCTACACTGTCTGCCAGTTCCATCATGTGTTTTACCAGATTTCCCCCTTCTTCATTTTTATTTGTGATGTACCAGGAGTGGTTTCTGTGAACACCTAGTTTACCATATCTTATCTTAGATTTTCAAATCACCAGCTTAATAACTAGTCCTAAAAGAAAAATCTTGTAAACACTTGAACTTCTTCTTACCCAGTGCACACTTTTTTAGATTACATGACTCCAATAATTTCATGACAAAGGGGAATAAAAACAAGCTTCAGGGCATCAAAATCAGGGGAACATTCATGTTCAATAACAAGGAAAAACAAGAGATATTTTAAAAATGTGAGAATGTTGCAAAGGGAATGAGAGCAAGGAGAATGTAAATGCCAAGACCAGATCATTATAAAAGTAATATTTATTTTTTTCTGGTGAACAAGTTAATGACAGCAGCAATGAAAGATGCTTAAGATGTAACCAATTAGAAAGAGTCTAGGAAGTTTCTGGTGGGAATAAAAATTCTATATTTATCAGTCAATTTTTCACCTCATATTAAAACTCTAGTACCTTTGTAGTTTTAAAATATTTCTCTGGCTTATGAAACTTAGCTGCTGAAGAATGTTCTTTTTACATTTGAAGAGACTTAACCCCAGAACAGTGAGACTAATTACACAAGCCTGTCGCAGTGTGTGAAGTTCTGGTGGAAGAAGAAAAATTGGTGCATTCTGTTAGAGTTCATTTGAGAAGCTGTAGGACAGTCAAGCTAAGTTCTTAATGATTTAAAATTGCAAGTAGCAAAGAAATGATCTAATAAAGTATTTTCCTCCTTATTAGCATATAGAAACTAGGTTAAAGAGATGAGTATATTAATTATGATTATATGGAAACAGGGGAAATGCATCGTTTCTTTAGCAAATATAATTTGGGTTTTTGCATTTGTTAACTCCCTATCTAAATAGAAGTTGGACTACCATTGTGAATTTCTTGTTTAATTTTGAGTGAACTCCCCTATATTGTGAACATTTTGTTTCCTAACCATTTTTCATACTTTTTCTTTACCTGAACTGAAGCCTGGTTTTCCCTGGGAGAAAGCTGGCAATTCCAAGACAATTCTAGAGACATTCCTCTATTCCCCATTATGTTGGGGAATGTGTTGCTCTTCCCTGGTAAAACCTGAGCCAGAGATCAAGTTCTATTTGATATGGATAGTAGTCTCTTACCAGGCATTCCACCAATAAGACTGGTTCATTCATTCTTTAATTTTTTAAATTATAATTTATTATGATATTTGATGCAGAAGAATATATGTAACATACATGGAAACTGTGAAGCATAATGGTAGAATCTAAACTCACACTGAAACCGATACAATTCCTAACTAGTATTTCCCCACATGGACCTCTTAGGTGCCAGCAGTGAGCACTTTCACAATTTTTTATTTTATCGTATTTTTACCTTAAAAATAATATTCTCTTATTAGTCTACACTTCTAAGCAATATATTGTTTAACTTTTTTGAGCTTGAAAATTATATCTTATAATTTAAGTGGTATGGGACTTTCTGTTTACGCTCAACATTATATTTCTATGAGTCTTCCATGCTGTGTAGAAATCATTCATTTTTAACTGTTGTATAGTAGTTCATTGTGTAAAAGAAAAAGTCAATTTGTACATTTT
>VSMD01122062.1:0-41366 GCA_008750895.1 Mirza zaza
TGAGACAGAGTCTCGCTTTGTTGCCCAGGCTAGAGTGAGTGCCATGGCGTCAGCCTAGCTCACAGCAACCTCAAACTCCTGGGCTCGAGCAATCCTGCTGCCTCAGCCTCCCGAGTAACTGGGACTACAGGCATGTGCCACCATACCCGGCTAATTTTTTTTTTATATATATATTAGTTGGCCAATTAATTTCTTTCTATTTTTATAGTAGAGACGGGGTCTCGCTCAGGCTGGTTTTGAACTCCTGACCTTGAGCAATCCGCCCACCTCGGCCTCCCAGAGTGCTAGGATTACAGGCGTGAGCCACCGCGCCCGGCCAGAGACCCTGTTTTGCTGTCAATACCTGGCATATAATAGGGGCTCACTCAGCGCGGAAGGAATGAAGAAATAGACTTGTCCCAGCTCCCCTGGCATCGAGGGGCGGTGCTGGAAGGAAGCTTCGGCCTCTTAACTCAGGACCAGTGGCCTTTCCAGCCCTCTGTACCGGGATGGCTGGAGGACCGTGGGGGTGGCGGGTGGCGAGAGGAGCTGGCTGGCGGAGCCCAGCGGGCTGGCTGCTGAGACGGCTGGAACATGTTTAAGGGCCCTGCTCCCCTGCACACCCTGGGGATATGTGGGGAAAGCCTCGCACTGGGTTCTCTCCAGTTTACCCCTTCCACTTAGGGGCTCTGTGCCTGGGGTCACCTCTGCCCGGCAAAGACGCAAACTGAAGGGCTGCCCCCGCGAGCGTCGGAGGACGGCGGCACCCATCGCGCACAGCCCCGACGGCCGCGCAGCGCCCTCTAGTGCCGGGCAGCGCGGCCCGGCGGTCCCGCGTGCGGCTCCGGCTTCCCGCGGCTCTGCTTCCCGCGGTCCGGCGCGGGCTCCCCGGCGGGGGCGGGATTCGGGGGACGGGAGGCGGGGCCGAGCGGGCGGGGGAGTCTCCGAGAAACTCGCGGCCTTCGGCAGCTTCCCGGCCCGGGAAGTGAGCCGGGGGCGGCGGCCGCAAACAGGAAGTCGGGCTGTAACAAAGAGCGCGGGGGCGGGGAGCCGCGGGACCTCCAGGGCGCCGGGCGGCGGCGGCGGCAGGTGGAGGGCTGACCCGGGCGAGCAGGCGCACCTGCCCTTCCGCCGCTGCTGGGGTCGGGCGGCCGGGATCCGGCGGTGCGCCCTGGGCGCGAGGGAGGGCGCGGCCGCCCAGGGAAAGCCGCTGGGACCTCCCAGGAGCATCCCCGCCCCGGGACGGGACAGTCACAGTTCCTTGAGTGAATCACTTCCATCCCCTTCCCGGAATGCAGCAGGCCACGTGGGGTGGAGGGCTGGGTCCGTTGGTTGATCCTGTGGACCCACGGGGAGAGGCTGGGAGAACTGCGGGGAGGGAGCCTACGGAGAGCCCTGTGGGTCCCGGTTAAGAGACGGAGCTTCCGCACTGCCCCGTCTAGTCGAGTGGCCTTATCTAGCCTGCAATGGGGGGAGGTAGGAGCCAGTGTCCTCTTTTGTTTCCTACCTCCCAAGCAGCCTGACCCTGGCCCTGAGGCAGGAGAGGGGACCCTGGCTGAGCAAGCGGAATAAAGGCATCTCTCCTCCTTCACAGCCCCTCCCTAATGTCCTCCCCAGAGATCTCCAGGTGGTTACCAGCCCTGGAACCCTGGAAAAGCAGCTGTCCTCAGGGCTGGAGGTCACTGTGGGGTCATATTTGTTCTCTGGGCAGGGCACTGGCTCCAGGCCGTTATGGAATGGCTAAACTCTTGTGAAATACTCGAGCAAATTAAATATGGACATTTGCTAACCCGGGGAAAGCACTTCACAATGAGTCTAGTCTAGAGCTATTGTCTGGCCAATGAGTCTAATCTAGAGCTATCGTCCGGCCTTGTTTCTGCCAAGCCTGGGATATCTACTGTAAACCTGGACACTCAAGTGGTAGCGAAAGTCTTGGATAGCTTACCTATGATAAGGGGCTGGACCCTCAGGCAATGCTGGGGAGAGCAGGTTCACTGTTGCCCGTTCATGCACCAAGTACCTGCCCAGCTTCTGGTATGATGCTGGGGTGGAGCCTGGCATGAGCTGCAGGTCGGAGATGCCCAGACCAAGCCCATGCATGGGGCCCTGCTTTTCTGCAGAAAGCCACCTTGGTGGTGGGCTCTCCCAGCTTCCCAGCGAGGGTATCACAGTGGCTAAGTGGTTGTAGCCAGCCAGCTCCCCTCCAGGGCTCTTCTCTGAGTGTACAGCCGCTCCTGCGGCCCTGCACAGTCTGATGGTGTGGACGTGCAGGCCAGCGGGTGTCCTACCTGTCCCCCACATGGGAGCCTCGTCATCTCGCCTTCGTGTCCCAGCCCAGTTTCCCCCGCCCCCCAGGGCCCGGGAGCTGCTTTCCTGTTTCATTTTGGGCAGGAAGAGTGAGGTCGTGTTGTTCTTCCCCCTGCTGCCGGCTCAGGCTGTGGGAACAGTTCCCTGAATGCTTTCCTGTTTGACACCCTGTGTGTGCAGGGAAGGGAACAGGCAGCGAGAAACAAGGCATGGAGAGTGTGCATGCTCCTGTGTCTCTGGCGGAAGAACCCAGGTCCAGGGCGGGCATGCTGTGACCGAGTCAGGGAGGGAAGAAAGAGGGAGGGCAAGTTGCGCTGCAGACACTGGGCTGTGTTAGGAGCCAGGCATCTGGCAGGTCCATTTTGCTTTACTGGGGACAGGCTGAGAGCTGGGAGCATCTGCTTAGCTTTTTGTCAGCGGCTCACTTGTTCTTCGTTTGCTCTCCATGCGGTATGTTTGTGGTTGTAGAGAGAGGACTGTGGCACTCTAGGGACTGTCCTGTGCCTTAGAGGAAGCTAGGCATGAAACTCCTAGTTAGACTGGAAACTCCCTCCTTAGTACCTCTGCCAGAGAAACCTGGACTCAGGGAGGGCCACCCACTCTTCTCCTCCCCTGCCCTGTAGCTTTCTGTAAGCTCCAGCAGCCCTGGGTGGACGGGACACCCCAACTCTCAGCTCTCTTGGCCAACTGCAAGGAGGAAAAACATAAGGACATCATTCCTCCTGCCCTATCCCGAGACCAGTGCATCCTGCATCAGCAGAAGGAACGACCCAGATGTCATGATGGTTCAGAGACCCCTTCTCTGACCAGAGAATCCTTTTGAATAAGAGAGAAACAGGCAGAACTAGGGAGCCCCATAAGCTTTTTCAGGCTTGTGGAGAGAAAGAAGGATAGATTCAGATTGGGGGGAACATCCACCAAGGAATGGTGGGAGTGTGAAGAGGGAAGTGGGAAGCTGCCTCCAACCTCAAAACCACTGGGCAAGGTAGGGTAGCTGAGGCTGGGGACTAGGGGGTGAGGCTGGGCTCCTCAAGGACTGGAGTGGGACAAGGGCCTGGGGCACAGCACGCCAAACCCAAGCGTGTGCACAGGCCCCAGGGGTTGTGGCAGGGCATGCGGCAGCAGTACAGGAGGGGGGTTTAGAATTCTTAGGGGTGAGAAGACAGGGAGGGGACCCCCACTCTGCCATCACAAAGACAGGACCCAAGAAGTGATAAACTCCTGTACACATCTGTTCCATATTATAAATACACATTATATACAAAACAATGTTATAAAATGTAGAAAGGTCAGTGCTTCTGATTCTTAAATTATCAAAATACTAGACTCCAAAATAAACTACAAAAAAACAAACAAAATAAAAACTCATATTATTGATTTCTGAAGATCAGCTTTGAGGGTGCTCTTGGGGCAGTAGTGGGTGTGAGCAGAGCCCAGACTCGAGGTCGTCAAAGTGAGTTTTTGAGGGAGGAATGGGTGGCAGCAGCACCCAATTTCTCCCTCATTGGGATTTCTGATATAACTGCCCTGAGCTCCCCAATTAGGCCTGGCACCCCTGGCTGGCAGAAGGGGCAGGCTCTTGCCTATCTGCTCGCAGAAGCCCCCAGGCACCTAGAAGCCAGAAGGTGGTGGGAGCTGGGTAAGGCTGACCAGCATTCCTGCCCAGAAGGCCTAGGCTGGGGAGACAGGGTGGTGGCATTCTGAGCCAGGCCCACACGCAGTAGTTGAGGCACGGGGCAGAAAATGCTCCTCTCCCTTTGAGCACTCACCTCACCGGCAGGGCATCCCCTGCCATTGCCGCACCCAGTAGTTTTCCGGTCCTACCCTCACTGGCCCCCTCTCTCCTTTCTGATTTGGGCCCAGCTGTGGCCATGGAGCCTGGGCCAAAGGCACTTTTGGAAACACAGATGCCGGTGGAGGCCACAGCAGCTCCAGACCCCATGGGGCCACTGCCACTCTCTCTGGAAAACAGGCCAGAGCCCCAGAAGGAGCCCTCCAGAGCCACTGCTGGCAGGGTAGGTCCCAGCGGCATCTCTCCTTTCCTCTGTTCCCTGGCTGGTGCAGCTGCCAATCTGATGCCAGACAGACACCCAAAGGTGTGGAAGAGTATTGCATCTCTTGGCAAGTTCACAGTCTGTCCAGTTCATGCCATTCCCTCCTCCTCCTGAGAGCAGCACGTTGCATATTAAAGACGTCCCATCCAGGATGCAATGTAAACAATGCAGAAGGAAGGTCCAGCTGCTGAGCCCAAGCCAGGATGTGCTGGGTGGGCTCCTGCCTTATACCTGGGAGTGTGTGGACAGCAGGAAACAGGTTACCTGACACAGCACTCCCTCCTTGGCTGCCCCGGGCCTCCCCAGGAGAAGCTGGTGGGCAGGCGGGGTGAAGGGCAGGTGAGGTGGTCTTCCTCAGGCTTCTGCCCCAACACACACACGTGCCTGGGAGCTTGTGTTTGTGAGGTGGCCTAATGGAGGAGGCCAGTGGGGAGGGGCAGGAGGGGCACAAGGGGTGAGGGCCCCTCACCCGCCAGTGGCTGACAAGCAGCACCTAGGAGCTGGCCCAGTGCCATGGCCACCCAGCCCAGCACCAACACAGCAGGAAGGGTCCAAGGCCAGGCTTGCCACCACGGCTCCTGTTTCACAGCCTCTGTGACAATGAGGACAGCAAAGGACCCAAGAGCCACTGAACCTGGCCTGGTGGGGGGGGTCCGGACCCATCCTTCAGGAGTAGACCATGGGGTTGAGAGAGACCAGGCCACAGAAGGCAGGAGGGCCATGCTAGCAGGGCAGGCGAGCCCAGCACTCACCTCCGTGGCAATGACACACTCGTTCCTCTCCTCTGATATCAAACACACAGACTGGTACATGGAGTCCCTGGGGGAGCATATCGCTGATATCCGACACTCTGGCTTTTCACTGAGGGAACACAAGACAGGCGCGTGAGGGAGGGATGGGCAGAGGACTGGGGGAAGGGTGGGCCCTGGAGGGCCAAAGGGCACCTGCAGAGGTGGTTCTGGGGGAGGACATGGTGGCTGGAGGTACCCAACGCTGGCCTGGAGGGAGCAGTTAGGAACAGCCCTCAAAGGGCCACAGGACCCCCATGCTTACCAGAAGGATCTTAGGCCTGGAAAAAGGTAGCATTGCCACTAGAGGCAGCCACACTGTGGAAGTAACCAGGAACACACTAGGGCCACCTCACATTTGTGAGCGAACAAGCAAATAGGAGGGAAGGACTAAGGACCCCTGGCAGAAATCTCATTGGAGGACCTTCCCATCAGTAACAAAAGCCCCCATCTGCTGAAATGCCTCCTGCGGCCTGGGAGGAGCCCATGCAGAACCGTGAAGGGGCCCGGGCCAGGCCCTGGGCTTCCAAGTGCTGCTTACCTGTGTAACCGCAGTGGTGCCTTCTCTCCTAAGCTCTTGTCACTGTGGGGAAACTTTCCTGGCATGGTTCCCCGCCCCAGGGGTCCTGGGGCCAGATTATAGTCCAATGTGTGGTTTTGCTGTTTGCCACAGTTGGACTTGTCCAAGCCACAGTCCACTTCCAGCTCCTTTTTCTGGTTTGTGTTCTTTAGCTGGGCGGCAGGGATCAGGTTGTCCTTCTGGAAGTCCGACAAGTTGTTCATGGCCTCCCTGCTGCCGTCGTCCGGCCGCCGAAGTCGCAGCTGCCGCACAGCCACCACCACCATGCCCAGCAGCACCAGCAGCACTGCCAGCCCCACACCCAGGGACACAGCCACCCAGGGGAAGCTGGGCGGCAAGCCCACGGGGAACTCGCAGCGGCTGCCCACAAAGCCATAGGGGCAGTTGCAGACAAAGTTGTCCAGGGAGAGGCCAGCGTAACAGGTGGCCCCGTTGAAGCAGGGCCCAGAGGCACAGGCATCGCTGGGTGTCCGCACCTCGCAGCGCCGGCCAGAGAAGCCGGCAGGGCAGGTGCACACAAGCCCGTTCTCCAAGTCATGGCAAGTGCCGCCGTGGGCACAAGGGCTGCGGGCACAGTCGCTGACATGACGTTCACAGTGGGCGCCTGTGAAGCCAGGACGGCAGCGGCACATGCGTGTTGGACCTCGGTTCAGGCACTGACCCCCTGGGAGGACACATGGGACACAAATCAGCTACAGCCTGGGAACCCCCCCAGGGCAGGGGGTGGGTGCCCCATCCCGGGAATGAACTCACACTCTTCTGTCCCCAGGTATGCAGCCAGCATTCCAGAGAACCCCGAGAAGAGAACTTCACAGTGCCAGGAGATCTGGAATGCAGGTTCTCCTTGCCTCGGTGGGCTCGTGTATAAAAATCACTAGCATCTTACAGAACTTTCAAGTAGAATCAGACAGACATGCGTGGGTTTGAACCTTAGCTGACTCTCTTCAGCTGGGGACCCAGCACCTGCTGTTTTACCTTATCCCTGAGCCTCGGCTTCCTCCCACATCAAATGGGAATAGAAGGTTCTGCCCTTCACGGGGTAGCTCTGAGCGTTGGTGGGAAGGTGCATGAAGGCAAGAGCACATGCTTGGTATGTAGTAAATGCTCAAGTGAGTGCAATTTTCATTTTTCACTTTATCTTCACAACCACAGGAAAGACAGAAGAGGGCTTTTTATCTTCCCCATTCAGTGATGAAGAACTGGCAGCTCTGGGGCATTAAATGAGAGCTCAGACTCCATCTCAGCCCATCTAACTTCTCCCCAGCTCCTGAGGTGCTCTCGTGCACGGTGCTGCCTGCCTGCCTCACTGTCTCACTTGGAGGCTGAGTAGACAAGGATTACCAACATGCTTTGTGTCCCAAAAGGTGCTGAGCATTCTAGATGCCTCATGTCACACCATGCTCTATGTGGGCATATGGCAAGATGAGGTCTCCAGGAGCAGGGCTCTAACGTGTCACCAGCCTCCCTTCAGGAGGGACACAAGGCCTCCAACATCCCTCTCTCCAGTCCAGGATTTGCTGGGTAGGGTCAGAGGGCGGCAGCCCAGCCAGGACAGGGCTCTGACATGGGAAGCTATGCAGAGTGCACACCAGCCCATCTCCTAAGGCCTGCACGCCACTAACCTGCTCCTTCCAAGCCTCTCAGCTGATCAAGAAAGCTCTTCACCCTCCAGCGCAGATAAGGACCCATGTCAGACTTCCCAGAGTGACAGACAAAGCCTCTTTCCTCTCCTGATCCTCCCTCACCAGAAGGGCAAGCCCACCAGGGTAGCAAGGCAATGGGACGCACCATTGGCACACGGGTTGCTGGTACACCTGTCCACTTTCTTCTCGCAGTTGGAGCCAGTGAAGTTGGGGGGGCATTCGCAGGCATAGCTGGCCCCCTGGTTGCGCTCTCGGCAGGAGCCCCCATTGAAGCAGGGGGAGTCGGCGCAGCTCAAGATACTATGCTCACAGTGCAGGCCGTAGTAGCCTGGGGGACACAGGCAGTGGTAGCCATCCTCCCGATCCTGCAGAGACCACAAAGGGGCCAAAATCAGACCCTGGGGGGCAAGGATGCGTGACTGGAGGCTGGGCTCCACTGCCCGCAATGCCTGTCCACGGCTGCACATCCACTGGCCACCTGGCTGGGGGATGCCTGGACACCACCTGGCTTGACCTCTGCCTTCCTGTGCTAGTGTGGCCCTCACCTTACAGCTGCCCCCATTGCGACAAGGGTTGCTGTCACACTCGCTGAGCTCCAGCTCACAGTCCACGCCAGTGTAACCTGGGCGACAGGTGCAGGTGTAGCTTCGCTGCCCACTGTTGGAGCATGTTGCCCCATTCTTGCATGGGGAGTGGTGGGTGCAGTAGTTGAGATCTGCAGAGACAGGAACCAAGCGGCTGAGCAAGGCCAGGGGATGCTCCCACCTCCAGGCTCCTCGCAGTACAAGTTCACCCCCATGTTTGGCCCAAAGAGGCTCCAACTCAAAGTCTTTCAGCCCCAAACAGCCTTCCTCTCCAACCAATGGAATCATGTTTTCTGAAACATCTTGAATCATGTATGACCAGTGCAGTCAACCAAGGTTGAAATAACACGGCTGGATGACATCCTGCCAGGTAAGCTCACAAACACTGCCAGCCAGTAGGAAGAAGGTAAGGAAGAGGAGGGGAGGGCAAGGCCACATGTCAGGGAGGAAGTCAGAAAAGGCTTCATGGAGGAGGGGAGGATGAGATAAGCCTGGAAGGAGGGATACAATTTCAACAGGTGGAAATGGTAGAGGCAAGATAAGAGCCACCATAGGTAGTAACCAGGCATTTTTTAAAGGAGGAGGTGTTACAGGGCTATTTTGAAATATAAGTATTTGTTTTCTTATTTGGGAAGGACAGGGAGGGAGAATCAGACAGAGCAAATATATGCAAGGGCTGTGTTTGCATATGATGAGTGTATGACTGTATCACCTGGGAGCAAATGTGGGGGAGAAGAAAGAGAATTAGCAGGTGTGTGCGTGTTGGGGTGGGGATGGGGACACACACACACACACACACACACAGAGAGAATACAGGGACTGACTCCCAAGTCCCTCGTTGACAGCAAGTCAGGGCCTGGGCAAGTTCTTCCCATCCTGCCAAGCCCCTGCCCACCCTCCCCAGGCCTGTGCTGCTGACTCTGTGACAGCAGGCACACCATTTGGACCCTGAAAATGGGAGGCACAGCCTTCAGGTGGCTACCAGGATGCAGGTGAAACGGCTCCCTCGCCCAAGGTTGGGGCTCAAAGAGCCCTGTGTAGCCAGAAGAGTGACTCACTCCCCGAACACCAGGCAGGGACAGCACAGGCACAGGCAGCTGCCTGGCAAATGCAACTGGGGAAGAGCAAGGGAGGCTGTCTGTGCCCACACCGAAAAGTCGGTTAGCTATCACTCCGCCCAGAGGCCCAGCTCCCCTACAGCCCCTGGCAGCCGGTGGGCACACCCCACCAGACAGCTGTTTAGGGGAGAGCTGCTCAAACAGCCTGGAAGGTAAGCAAACACTTAGGGGGTTAATAGGTAACTACAAGCAGAAAGCGGAACTGAGCCTGGCATCACTCTCTCTTCGTCTTTGCTGGAATTTATGAGTGTAACCTCCAGTCCACCAACCTGTCACCCTCCTGGCTTCTTCAGCCACCCTGGGTGTCTAGCATCTGGAGAAGAAGTACCCACCAGCTCATTCTAGGCCAGTTGTAAAGGTCCTTAAAAGTCCCAAGATCCTTGAAGGATAATGGTAAAACCAAGGCAGCCGTCACCAGGGTGCAGGCGACAACTCTGGTTCCCACCCCTTGCTCCAGCTTTCCCACCCACTCTGCATCCTCTCCTCGCCCCGACTCACCTTG
Source organism: Mirza zaza (assembly GCA_008750895.1). NCBI lineage: Eukaryota > Metazoa > Chordata > Mammalia > Primates > Cheirogaleidae > Mirza > Mirza zaza. The sequence goes on from VSMD01122062.1 coordinate 9,556, forward strand.
GTCACAGAACAGGCCTCCCCAGCCCTCATCACAAGTGCACTGCCAGGGGCTGCTGCAGGTGCCGTGGCGACAGCCATTGTGGGGGATGCATTTGTTGCACAGGCGGCCCTGCCAGCCTGGGCGGCAGCTGGGGGACAAAAGGGAGGCTGAGAGTGAGGTGAGAGGCCTGGCCAAGGGAGTGTGCCCCCTCACCACTTCCTGCCCCTACTCACAGGCACTCTGCTGGCTTGCTGCAGTAGCCGTTCTGTTCATGACAGCCAGAAAGACAGATTGCTAAGGAAAGAAGACAGGGCTGAGTGAGGCCGGGATGCCAAAGACTCTGAAGTCTTCCTTTCCCCCCTGACCGTGGGGGTGTCCCGGCTCTCCTGGGCTCACTTCCCCCTCCTGGCCTCCCAGAGGAGCCCTGGGTATCTTAAAGGGAAACAATGGCAGAGGGAAGGAGAATCCAAGCTGGATGGAATGCAGTAATGGGGTCCTTGTGGGCTCTGGCATGATGGGGAGGAGCACTGGGAAGAGACAGGAGGTCTGAGTCCACACCGTCCCTCAGCATCCCCAGGCGTCCCTGAGGCCCAGCTGGAGGGCTGCCCAGACGCCCTCTTCAGGGCAGGCAAGCTGTGGCTGAGAAGACTCCACTGTGTTTGCTCAGGGGCCCCCCCCCCCACCTCCATGCAGGTGGGAGCTTGGCTACTTACGCTGTTGGCAGTATTCCCCAGTCCAACCAGGCAGACAGGACAGGTTGCCATCGGGCTGGCACACGTAGTGGCCAAAATGATCATTGCGTTTCTTGCACAAGCGTGAACAGCTGTCCCCATAGTAGTTGTCACTGCAGATGACCCGGTAAGAGTAGCGCAGCTTCGTGAGGGTGCTATTTTGCTCGTCCTGTAACCAGTTCTGACCCACGGCGAGGGAGCCCTGGATGGAGATCTTGCTGATGAGTGCATCTGGTGGCAAGGCCTCTGGAGGGGCAGAGGGGCAGGTCAGGGAGAGGCAGCCAGTCCCAAGGGTGCCAGCAACTGCTGGCCGATACTCTTCTTGGCTGTGATGATGGCGAGCAGCCAAGAAATCAGCCCAGTTGTCCAAACGACCCCCATCTGCCAGCAAGCAGAGGCCAGAGGGATCCGAAAGTCCCACTACTTAGCTGACCTGTGTGTGTGCATGTCAGGGGTCCTGATATCATTCAGAAAGGGGACAATAGAAGGATGTTAAGATATTCCAGGGTCCTGGAGGCCGAAAGAGGAAACGAGGTCAAAATGGGGGAGAAAAAAAGGAAATAAAAGGAAAAAGAAAGAAAAAGAAAAGCTCTCCAGGCTGGGGAGGACTCTGGGAGCAGAGGCTCCTTTGGTGCCCATTCAGGGGTTCTGCCCCCAGAGGTGGGTAGTGGTTTTCTTTTTCCTTTACAAAGTGAGAATTGTTGTGCTGCTGAAATATCCTTTTCCTCTGTGTCAGAACAACATCCCAAAGCCATTATTCCCTTTCCAAAGGAGCGGAATTCGCAAAAGGTGTAAAATACAGGAAGGGGCCCGTCAGCGGCGCTGGCAGCTTCGGCCTTTCTCACCGCCGTGCTCCCCGCGTTCCCACGCCAAAAATAACCCGCAGGAAACGCAATTGTGCTCTGAGTCCAGGCAGCGGGCGGAATCTGAGCGTCCAGCGCGGGGCGCAGCTCCGGGCCAAGCTAAGCGTCCTGCCTTCCACCCCCAACCCCGCACTTCCCCCGCCTCTAACACGTTAACTCTTTCAGCGCTGCGCCGTGTCGCCCCCCTGTGGCGGCTGCGCGAGCTACTCACCTGGCCGCAGGTCGTCTCCTGGCGCGTGCCAAGCTTCGATGATGAGTGAGAAGGTACCCTGGGAAAGAGGGTGGGGGACGGAGAGATAGCGAGATGAGCAGGGGGGAGAGGTGGGGGTGCCTGCAGCAGCCGGTTTAATTAACCTAATTGCAGGATATAGTTACTGCGCCCGGGTGGACATAACGGGTCTACGCGCAGTGTAGCGCTCGAGCCGGGAAGGCTAGAGGAGAACCCCGGGGAGGAGGAGGGTTGAGGGATGGGAGAGTGTAAGCGAGAGCCAAAGTGGGGGCGGGGGGGATGTACCTCGCCAGGGTGGTAGGTAATGCGAATCGTGTCCCAAGAGCTGGGGGAAGGGAGGATGTAAAACTGGGAAGAGGGAGGCTGGTAAGAACCTTCTCTGGGATGAGGTCCCAGGAGAGAGTTGGGAAGAAAGAGCCAAGAGCGAATGCTCGCTGGGGTGTTTTGGGGGGGGGATGGAGGAGGATCTCTGGGGAGGGGGTTTTGGTCCTAGGGCGACTCTTCTTCTTGGCTTCCGTGACCTCCCAATGCGCCCAGGCTGTGCTCACCGGCCAGGTGAAATTGAAGGGCAGTTGGAGAGGGTTGCGGCCCCCGCCGCTGGTGTCCTCCCGGACCGCGAAGGAGTTGATGCCCAATACCGGCGTGGAGACGCTGCCGAAGGTGCAGGGCCCGGGCGAGACGACCGCCTGGAAGTGCTTAAGGCAGACGCGGAAGAAAGTCCGGCAGCCAGGCTCGCACGGCCGCCCACTGGCCAGTACGCCGCGCTCGTTGGCGAACTCCTGCAGCTGCAGCTGGAAGACGCCGGAGCCGGCCGCTCTCTATTGCACAGGGATCGAGGGAAGGAAGGAGGGGATCGGTCAGCTCAGCTGGCTCTCCGGGCTCAGGCCCAGAGCGCGGCAGGAGGGAACGGAGAGGGCGCGGGACGTTACCTGCTGCCAAAGTGCCACCAGCAGCAGTAGCGCCCAGCCAGAGGCGCTCCGGGACGCTGCCGCCATCCCTCTTGGAGCGTAGCTCTCTCCACCCGCTGGCCCCGAATCTGGTTCTGTTCTAGACGCTGTTTTCCCGCGCGTCCGCCCGCCGGCGCGGTCCCTGAAAAGCCGAGCTCCTCTCGGGACACTGCTCCCCCTGGCCTTTTCGCTAGCTCCACTGCATCTACCGAGGTAGGTAATCCAGGTGAGGGCGGCTGGGCGGCGTCCGCTTGGAGGACTTGTCCTTGGGCTAATCCAGGGGCTGAAAGCGGGCTAGTGCCCGAGTACAGTGCACCGAGGCGGCTTGGGCTGCAGCTCTTAGCCTCGCGTTCCCGGCCTGCGCGCAGCGCCGCTACTGAAACCTGCGCTCTCAGGAGCCTTCCTTATATATATTGGCTCCTCTCCTCTCCGCCTGTCACTCAGACTCATGGTCACTTTCCCCTCCCCTCTGGGCTTCTAGCTGCTACAGTCCCAGCGCCACCGGGAGGGGGCCTCCGCCCCCGCCCCCCTCCCGGGCAGCCAGTCCAGCTCAGGTCCCCGCCCCTCGGTGCTGCTCCCAACCCCTGGGTACCTCGGCTCTGCGCGTGCCGAGGTGACCCGTCATCGGAGATCAGATCGCTGGGTTAAGGGCTGAGACCCTGGCCGCTGGAGGATAGGGGGAGCTGGCCGGGGAATGGGGCAGGAGGTGAGTGAGTGGTTCCGGGATAGTCCTGGGGGCGGAGACACTAGGGAGTCCCCGTAGGCGGTGCGTCGGCAGCGGGCGCTGGTTACCTGCTGTCCTCGGGCAGGTAAAAGAACTTAAGGCCGGAAAGCGAAAACCAGCGTCAGGGGACTCCAATCTCCTTTTCCTTCCTGGAGCTTTGGGAGCCCTCGCCAAGCAACGAGCGCCCACCCACCACGCGTCCCCGGCTCAGCAGGGAAGCTGGCGGTTGCGAAAACCTCTCCGAGCCACTCGGAGCAAGGCGAGGGGCCACGCGTCTAAGACTGGGGCCCTCTCCCTACACCTGGCGGGCCTCCTCCTCCCTAGCTGTGGGGACGTGCCCAGCGCGTGCCTTCTCCTTTTGCTCTTCCCCCGAACCGCCCCCACCCCTCCCCCCGCCTCCGCCTGTGCGTGGCGCGTGCCAACACCCAGACGCTCGGTCCTCGAGGTGGGGGAAGGCGGTGCATGGTCCCGGAGGTAGGAGGGGGTGCGTCCTCAGCTGTATGGTAATAAGGTTCTGGCCCCGCCTCCAGTGCTTCCCCTCACCTGGGTTCCGCTTCAGCTCCAGCGCCCTTCTCCCCCCACCCCAGCAGCCCCAAGCCCAAGCCCCCGGCCGCGTCCTGTAGCTCCGCTGGGGCAGGGAGGAACTCTTTTGGCTCGAGAGTTGGCTCAGGCCACTGGAGAGTCAAGGTGAGGGGGCCGAGGCCAGGCAGGCCCAGGTCCTCTCTTCTTAGGGTGGGATGTGGGGTGGAACTGGAGGCGCGTGGATTTGTTTGAGTTTCAGGCGGCTTCACACGCCTCGCCCTCGCGGCTCCCCCGGGTGGCCCCACTCCTCCGGGCCACAGCGGCGCAGCTGCTTTCCGGGAACCCGGCGCGATCCCCGGAGGCCGCAGACCGGGGAGGGCCGGCTTCTCCCAGTCTCGGGGGTGCCGGGAGCTCTCTCTCTGCGACGCTGAGGGCGGCGGGGGCCCTGTGGCTTCAGCTGTCAGCCCGCCCGCGCGGTGATGGCTGTCGTCGGGCGATAAGATCAGCGCGGGGGGAGTGGGGACGCGGTGCGGGCCCGGGGGAGGCGGCAGGGGGGTGGTCGGGGAGCGCGGCACGGAGCCCAACAGCTGCCAATGCCGAACATGGTCTGATTTTTCTGACTTGGTTAGTGGTGGTGGAGGATTGAGGGGAAAAGGATGAGAAACAAGAGGTTGGGAGCGTGGGTTGGGGGAGGGGCGAGGTGAGGAGACGGGCTCCGGGGTCCCCCACGCACGGCCACCCCTCCCAGCCACCATCTGGCGCGAGCGGGTTGGCGTGGGGAACCGAGGTGGGGCGGAGGCCGGCAGATGGGCCCAGGCTGCGCTCGGGAGTTAATGTAGGTTATGGGCAGGCGGAGTCCCAAGCCCGGGGGAGGGGGAGCCCGGGGCGTGCCTCCCGGCGGTCCTGGCAAGTGGGCTCCCAGATCCTCTCTCCGCCCATACTCCATAGATCCCTGGACCTGCCTCTCTAGGATGCCGGAGGGTGCTCCTCGCTGTCCTCCAAGCTGGCATCCAGCTCTGCCTAGCTCTGTCCACTCCCATCTCCAAGTGTTAGCCTGGGAGTTAATAAAAACAGCTTTTTTTTCTTTCTTTCTTTCTGACGCTGGCACTTAACTGACCCTCAAGAGGGACATCTAGTCTCACACAAGTCATCTCTGCCAATACTGGTAGATCTGGAATACTCTCTACTTTCATACCAGGACTAATGTGCCCAAAAGCACTTTGTGAATGGTCAAGGACCACACAAAAGTTTGGATCATTATTATCTTCAGAGACACCAAATGCACGGGATCCCAGAGAACTAGAGTCTCTGACCTGGGGAGGAAAGGGTTAAATTCTCAATACCAAAAGGCGTTTATAAAGCGTGTATTTGCTAGGGGCGCTGCTCCAGAAGCTCATTACTGGGCTAGGAGGCCGCCCATGGCGCTGGGAGCTACTAGCGCTTCCCCTAGAGCTGCTGGGGTCGAGCTTTGCGCACGTTTGCTGACCGGGAGACGGTCGCACTGCGGGCAGGGAACCCGAGAGCGAAGGCCGCAGTGTTTGTCCCCGCCCCGCAGCTGAGGCTGCTCCTCCCTTCTCCCGCGGCCGACTTGCGGGCGGTAGAACGCGTCGCGCGTCCTGAGGGCTCACAAGAGCAGGAGGCTCTGAGGCGACTCGAGGCAGCAGATCTCCGTAGGGTTGGACCCGAGTCGAAGTCGGCTGCTCCTGCCCCTGACACAGAGGCTCAACGGCGCCCCGGAGCATGCATAGACCCAGGGCTCGAACCACTTGGCTCCCACCGACTGCGGCCCTTCCGCAGGTCCACGGTCCCTCCGCCCGCCCCGCGCCCGCAAACACTGGCCCAGGTCGGAAGCCGGAGCAAGGTGAGGCCTGGCTTCACGCAAGGCCCACAGCCTCCAACCGCAGAGGCCTTCTACTTTTGCTGTCCCCTCCGCTTGGCTACTGTGCTCAGTCCCACCAGCAGGCAGAAGAACCGGCACCTGGGGCCGGGAAACGCCAAGGTTGTCCTCCAGCGGTACCCCAAGCTGACTCCGCTTATTGGGGTGCTACTGGAGCCCCGTGGGGCCTCCGGACTCTCCCTGCTGTGTAGACTACGCGCCCTCCCGCTGGCCGGGGGCGCAGCTCCCAGCTTGCAGCGCCGTTTCGCCCCTCCTCTCCCCTACACCGGCTCTCCCAGGGGACAGCGCTCTCCGCGGGGCGCTCTGCAACCGGGTAGGAGCGCGGCTGAGGCCGGGCCACAGCGCCCGCTGGGCAGGCCGGGGGCGGGGACGCAGGCCTGGCTTGGGCGGGGCGCTTAAGCCTTGAGGGGCGCCGCTGCGGTCGCTGTGGAGAAGGGGCCACGTGCAGGGAGCGGCGGCCCGAGAGCTGCACAGAAGGCGGGGAGATTTGCAAACTGTTGCTGCCACATGGCTGCTCCATTCGATCCATTCACATTGAAATGAGGCCGGCGCGTGCCTCATCTGCCGCAGGGCGCTGCCACGCGTCAGCCCGGCCCGCCGCGTGCCAACTGGGGCAGTGGGGCTGGCAAAGCCTGCCAGCCGTGGGGGCGCAGCCCAGGCCCTGCAGCCAGGAGGGGGTAGGAGGAGGGAGTGGAGCTCCCCTAGCCACTGAGGCGCCGCAGTTTCGCGGACCTTGGCCCTACAATTGGGAATGAGCTGTCGAGAAAGGACCAGGACCGACAGGTTTCAGAGGGGGCCGGGATCGATGCCGCCTCTCCCCGCAGATGCGCCCCGGCAGCGCTACTCTCCATCTGCCGCTGCTCGCACCTGCCGGTCAATAAATCGATTTTACAATTTAATGCAGCAGCTTCCCGCCCGCCTGGGACAGATGCCGCCGCAGAACCACCTCCGCCCTCGCCCCTCCCCTCGAGGGGCGCCAGCGGTTAGGGACGGGATTCCCGCTCAGCAGGCGGCGCCCCGCGGGGCCTCATTCACTTCTCCTGGAGCCCCTACAAGGAACTGCCTGCTCTGGGTTTTTCCCGAGGGACAGAGTGGGTTGCCCATAGGACAGGCCTGAGGCTGGTGAAGCGGAGAGAGGAAGACGATGACTTGGTGGTGGCCTTGAGAACTCACTGGGGGCGTCAAGGAAGGAGCAGGATGCAGCAACTGATGATAAGATGTGTGGCCAGAGAGGAGGAGGGGGTAGGGCCTGGGGCATGGGCACAGGCACTGAGGGACACACTGAGTTCTGAAGAATCTCCCTGGGAGAGGCCTGAGCAGAGATGGGGAGCATCCGAGCGGTATGGTGCCTCTCCCCCACCCGCCAGGTGATGCTGCTGAATAAGCATGGCATGAACCTGGCTCTTAGCACTTCCTAACCACATGATCTTGAGCTTGTAACAATTCCAACTCTGCACCTCAGTTTTCTCATCTGTGCAATGGGAATAATAATAATAATAATAATGACCTGGGAGGGTAACCGAGGGACCCTATCAGAGTGTGCATTTGCAGGACCCAATAAACAATAATCTCCTTTCCCCCAGGTGGTATCCAGACAGCCAGGGGCTGACTAAGACCTGCGGGGTGGATGGTCCCTGACTGCAAAAGAGTTCCAGGAGGAAAGGAAGGAAAAAGGAGAGTGGAAGACAAACCTTCCTAAGGGATGAGACAGGAGGAGCAGAGGGTGGGGAAGGAGAGGAAAGTGAGGTGGGGCATGGAGGGGATATAGACCCTGTGGAAACAGTCAACTGAGGGCCTTTTGTGGGGAAAGGGTGTGACAAAGTTCTTGCCTGGAAGGAGAAGACCAGAGCTTTGAGAATGGGTTTGGAGAAGACATGAAGGTTTGGAGGAACCATCTGCTCACGGTCTTGAATCTCTAAGACCAAGATCACCCTCCTGCCAGGGCAAGTGTGGGTCCCAAACTGGCACCCTTCCTCCTCCATGGTGGTGGTTCAGAGCAGAGACCTCTGGGAAGAAGGAGAAGGCAACTTCTGAACTGTCCTCAATTGTCCAATTGTCATTGAGGCTCCCGGCAGCTCAGGGGAGCTCAGCTGTCTCCATGGGCACACAGACTGGGCTGGACTGTCCACTGGCAGACAGCTCATGACCAATGACCCAAATGTGCCAAGGAAGGGATGCCCAAGTGGGCAGGATCATTGGGCATGAGTTGGAGTATCAGCTCTGGAGTCTCATGAGACCAGGAGGGCCTCCCACCTCCTCTTTCCAGCTTCTCTGGGAGCCTGGGGGCCTAGGCTAGTCCCATACTGCCTCCTTTGCCTTCTCAGAAGACCAGTCCAGGAGGTGCCTGGAACTGGGGTAACTAGTGTGAACTGGGCCCTCTTCTTCTGGATGAGAACAGCTTTGGCAAGCAAAGATAAGGGCCCAAGAGAGGTCCTCGACCTGAGAGGTCTCTTTGAACTGTGATTCATGGTGGGTAGGAAGCTCTCCAAGCCTCCTTGGTGCGGGTCAGGAGGACAGAAGGAAAGAGAGGTGCGGCAGGGTGAAGACCTGCTGGCTGGAGAGGCTGAGATAGGCCTGGCGCAAGGGCTCGCATTGACGGTGACCCAGCAGCTGCCCCAGCTTCATTTGCCAAACCCAGGGGATGCCTGGAAAGCTAGGGCCAGGAGCCATGCACTGGGTATTTCCAGCCACGGCAGAGGCCGGGTTTAGAGCAGCCTCCACGGCAACTTTCCCAGAGCTCCTGGCTTCCCCTTCACTAGCTCCTTCCTGTCCCCACCCTGGCCAGTGAGCAGGGAGGCTCAGGGCTGCCTCTGCATGGAGACCCCCAGGCTAGTGGCTTTGCCCAGCCTGTCCTTGCCTCCTGACCGGGGTCCCTTAGGGCCCAGCGGGCTCTAAGAGGGGCTAGAGATGAGAGCACAGGGCAAAGCCATTGCTGAGAGTCACTGAGCCAAAAGAGAACAGTGCTGCAGGACATGCTCGGTTGGGGGAGAACAGCCCGAGTTCAAAGGAAAGCTCCAGCCACCCTCTTGGACCGGCTTCCCTACCCCATAGGAGTATAGAAGCTATAGAAGCTTCCTCCCCTCCTCATCCTCTGCCTCGACTGTCCTCTCCTCTTGCCCCCTCCCAGCATACAGGTCACCCATCCCCGAAACCTCTTTTCTCTGTAAACTTTGGCCCCTGGGAAGCTCTCCCCAGCCCCACCTTACCCCTCAGCCCTCACTCCACTCTTCTGGCTCTGGCCTTCCATTGCCCTGAACCCTTGGCATCCCTGGGTCCTTGCGTGCACTCCACCTGTCCCTGCTGAGCAATAGCTCGTCTCCTGGAAGAAACCCTGACCTCTCCTCAGTTCCCCACACAACCTCTGATCTCTGATCCCGGCTGCCACCCAGGACTTGAAGCAAGCAAGAGATAGGGATGGGGCCACACCTCTCCCAGCAGGAATCTGGTAGTAGGGGGCCAACTAGATCAGCCCTGGTCCCCTGCAGTCTCCCTAGAAGGAGGCAGAATCCTGAACCAGGAAGTACCGTTTCAAATACTCTCATACACAGAGGAAGAAACCAGGGACAGGTGCCAGTTCTGTGAACAGCTGTGTGCACAGGCAGATCGCTGTTCCCTAGCGAAGGCTGAGGAGGAATCCAACTGCCACAGTCAAGTAGGTAATGGGTCTTAAGTGGAGGATGGTGACTGGCTGTCTCCTTCTTCCACCCCAGTCAGAATGAGAGGAAACAGGCTTCAATTGTGGCAGGAAGGATTTAGGTTAGACATATGGGAGAACTTCCTGTGACAGAGTGTCTACACTGTGTATCCTAGCTGTTAATCCAGGTTGAACTCTCCCCTGAATTGATGAGAACTGCATGTTGATGCTTGCTAATGAGTAACTTGCCTTGTCTGTGATTAGCAAAGAAACCCCAGCCCAGAGAATTCTCCTTATGTATACATTGTCTCCAGGGAACAAGTCCAGAGAGACCTGGAGGTACCAGAAGCCTGGCCCTCCTCTTAACCCCAAGGAGTTTTTTGGACAGTGTTTAGGCCACTGTGAGCCAATCTCACTTTGCCTGCCTGCCCCAGCCCTCTGGGTGCCATTCTCAGAAAATCAAGCCCTACAAGAGCTGTCCAGCCATACGAACTTTGTAGCAAAGGATTTAAAGTCTGGGAGTGCAAAGAGAATTTCCAGAGCAATAATGAATAGTTAGGGTCTCCAACACCAGGGGTTCAGTAACATCCTCAATTAGCTCTGTATATTTAGAGATAGACAGGTGTCAACACTTTTGTGCCCACTCACTCTAGTTTCATGAGTCCTGCTTGGGCAGTGTGAACACACCCATTATTGGAGCCATTCTAGCTGCCAAGATCCCGGTGCTACCCTGTGGCCAACTCCTCTTTCCTACTTCCCCTCCTCTCTGTGGCCAACTCCTCTTTCCTACTTCCTCTCCTCTCCAGTGTGGTGGCTTCATTCCCCTCCTCCCATTACTGACTACAGTCCTCCAGGAAACGAGGAAGCCAGGGAGACCTGAGACAAGTCTATCAAAACTGCCACCAAGAAAAGAGAAGGCAAAGCAATAAATGTGTTTCATCTGGGGCATGGCCCCGTATGCCCCATGGTTAGTTTTCCAGGGTGTGTGTGTGTGTGTGTGTGTGTGTGTGTGTGTGTGTGTGTCTGTGTGGTGTGTATGTGGAGTTTGGGTCCATCATCACCCAGGTGCGAATGAGGTCTACCATGTGCCTAGCACTGGGCTCAGGTTAGGGCGTAGAGGAATATAAGATTCAGCCCCTGTTGCGAATGGGACATAGAGATGAGATTGAAGCACACAAAAAGGACTGTAGCCCAGGGGCAGTGGCTCATGCCTGTAATCCCAGCACTTTGGGAGGCCAAGGTGGGAGGATTGCTTGAGATCATGAGTTCAAGACCAACCTGAGCAAAAGCAAGACCCCATCTCTACCAAAAATAGAAAAAATTAGCTGGGTGTGGTGGTGTGTACCTGTAGTTCCAGCTACTCGGGAGGCTAAGGCAAGGGGATCGCTTGAGCCCAGGTAGAGGTTGCAGTGAGCTAGGCTGATGCCACGGCACTCTACCCAGGGCAACAGAGCAAGACCCTGTCAAGAAAGAAAGAGAGAGAGAAGAGGAGAGGAGAGGAGACGAGAGGAGAGGAGAGGAGAGGAGAGGAGAGGAGAGGAGAGGAGAGGAGAAGAGAAGAGAAGAGAAGAGAAGAGAAGAGAAGAGAAGAGAAGAGAAGAGAAGAGAAGGAAAGGAAAGAAGGGAGGGAGGGAGGGAGAGAGGAAAGAAAGAAAGAAAGAAAGAAAGAAAGAAAGAAAGAAAGAAAGAAAGAAAGAAAGAAAGAAAGAAAGAAAGAAAGAAAGAAAGAAAAGGATTGTGATAACCTGTGGACCAGGTTTCAGAAGGACTGGGGCCCCATGGACAGAGGCTTTATGGGGGAGGAGGGATTACACTGGGCCTGGGACAAGAACAGAACTTAGAGGGAAGAAGGGAGGGTATTCCTGACAGGGGCAATGAGGAGAGGCACAGGATCAGGGTGCAAATGAAATAGGTGGAGCTGGGGCAGAGGCTCTGCTTGTGGAGGGCTGGCTGTGAGGTTAGATAGCTAGGGTATGGAAACTCACCAGGCACATGAATTCAGACCTGATGGATAGGCACTAGGGAGCCTGTGGGTTCTTGAGCAGAGGAGGGTATTCAGTACCATCTGGCAGTGGCATGCTGGGTAGTCTGGAGCAGGAAGGTACAGAGAGAAGGCCTGCACCTATGGCTAGTGGCCAGGTGTGCATTGATGCCCGGGTCCTGTCCCTGAGTTGGCAGCTCCCACGTGTAGATGGCTGGGCACCTGAGAATGCCAGAACCCTGAAGACCTGCTAGGACAGGCTCCACATTTTCCTTGATGGCAGCTGCTCTCTCCTCTCACTCCCAGATAGGCCCCTGCAAACACGAGCCCAGCATCATGGCTTCCCCAGCTCCTATGCTGAAGAAGTACATCACTGTCCTGGCTAGCTCTTTCCCCTTCCTCCTTGTTCTCTCAGAGGCTTGAGGCCCTGTCTGGCAGCCCAGACTTGCCTGGAAGAGGAAAAAGGGTTGAATCAGACCTGGAACCCACAAAGGAAGTCCAGAGGTATCTTGGGGAAATGACCTGGAGCCCTACATCTAGAAGCTTAGTGTGAGGTGAGCTCTCAAGGGGCACTGAGACCAACTCCATATTCAAAAACTAAGGACTTGAATACCTCTGGGGAGGTATTGAATACTCCCCTTGAATATCCCCTCTCCAGGCTGCCCCACGCCCTTTAGATGGTGCTGGTTATAGAAAGTACATCCTCTTGTTGATCTGGAAGTCTGGCTGTGGTCTCAGCGTGGGCTGGTGCTTTGGGAGGACTCTGTTTGGTCTGGACCTCGCCGAGGGGCTTCTGGAATGGCACTGCCAGAGGGAGGGCCCACCAGCCTCTTGTGTCTGGGATGGCTCTGCGGAGTCCCACGGGCAGCCTGCTGTACCTGCTTGGTGCCCTGGGGAGTTGAAGCGTGAGAAGTTTGCAGCTCGACTGGGGTGGGACAGCCAGGGTGAGGCTGCCTGGGTCAGCCCTCTTCAGCCTCGCAGGGGAGGCCAGGCTTGGGTCAGCCTGTCATACCGGCCAGCCCTCCCCAGGCTGAGATCATCGTCCTCCAGCCTCCATGGCAGCCCCCACCCCCAGCTGAGCTCACTGCCCTGGCCCACTGGGGGACATTGTTGTCGCCTGGGTCCCTCCCTGGGCTCAATGAGCTGTTTGTTGGCATGTCCGGCGGGGAGGGCGGGCACAGGGAGCCCGCACACAATGGGGATTCCGTCCATTCTGAGGTGGCTGCGGGAACCAGGCTGGCTTTGTCCCGTGGACCCTCATTCCCACCATTTAGTGGAGCCGGAACTCCAGGCGGAAGGCCCCGTATAAGAACAACAATGTCGTCACCCTGTCTGTGGGGGAGGCGCCGCAGGCCAGGCCTCCTGGGGTCCCAGGGACCTGCCTGGGGCAGTCTGAAGGGCACTTGGGACAGGTCCTAGGACCAACGTTGTGCCTCGAATCTGAGGGAGACACGAGCAGGCAGATGGATGCCCCCTCACCCTTCACCTGCCCTGCCAGCCCATGAATGAAGCGGCCCCTGGCTTCCCCGCCACACTCAGCTCCTCTGAGTGCAAAGAGCACTAAGGTGCAGAAGGGACCAACACATCCTTGGTCCTTGCTGGGTGCTGTCTGACAGAGGGGCTGGCTTAGGGGCAGCCTGGCCTGCAGGCCTTTCTGCATCCAACTTGGGCAAAAGTCCCTCCTCCACGCTGGGCTCGGGTCTGCCTCTGGGCCTCTAGCCATGTGAGCTGCCCCTTCGGAAGTGGTGCTGGCCGCTCAGACAACAAGTGTTTATTTTCCAGCAGGGGGGACAGGACGTCACTGCGTTTCCCTCCTGCCTGGTGCTGCACTGGTTCTCACAGTCTGGGCACTGGTGACATCACCAGCCTTTCCTCCTCAGCCCTGGCCTCCTTGCCTCCCCCTCCCAGCCCAGGCCTGGCCAGGCTGCACAGTGCGAAGCTCTTGCCTCCAGTGTGGGCGTTTCTGAGCAGGAGGGTACGGGGGGCCACGAACTGGACCAGCCCCTCGTTCTCCCACTGCCCCTGGCATTCAGGTCAAGCCCCTCTGCGCTCTCCTCACCAGAACCGTTGGCGTCCCACTCAGGGCATGTGCCAAGTGCGATGCTGGCCCTTTAAGGGTCTTGGGAAGCCAGAACAACAGGAAATCCAAACGGCCTCATTAGGCAGCTCGGAGCTCAGCACAGTAATTAGTGCCCTGAAAACAAAACAAGGAAAAGCAGGTGGTGGTGCCCCCCCATCTCCGCTGCCCCCCGGAGTGGCCTGTTAGTACCCACAGCTAGGCAGCTGGGATTGAACCCCCTCCCTCGCAAGGCCCCTCGCTCCAAGCTCCTGAAGCCTGCTGCCCACTGCCCGGGCCAAGGGTCAGAGCCTAAGCTTATGGGGAGCAGGCAGTGGCCTGATGGAAGCCCCAGGGACACACGCTGGGGCTTCCCCTCTCCCGCAGCCAGGTGGCCGCCTGTCCACAGCATCCTCCACCTGTTTGGAAAATACTGTGATGGGGGTTGGGGGCTGGTTTGGACTCCTCCAGAGGGAAAGGGGAGACCCGTGGGAATCCCAGGCCAAGAAGGCGCCCTTAGGAGGACAAAAAGCCTGCTCTGTGGTCCTGCCGCTCAGGCTTTCTGGTGAGCCTGCAGGTGGGCAGAGGGGGTGGCAACCCACAAGCCCTCTGGACAGACTCTGGGGACTTGCAGGCCCCCTCAGAGCCTGGCTAATTCTCTCCTCCCTCCCCGCCAACATGGGATGCAGGTGGAGCCCCGTTCTATCCCTGACCACTGAGATGTCTCCTTTTACCTGTAATGCCAGGGAAGGGACATTCTATGCTCCACTTAACAAACAAATATTCACTCAACAAATGTTTATGGAGCAGTTGCAGTGTTCCCTACGCTATGCCGGTGGGGAAGGCTGTGGGGACTAAAAGTGGCGGCTACCTTGTGACAGCTCATTACAGAAGGCCTGGGAGAGCAGGAACTGTGACTTTCTCCACGCGCATTTCCCTCCACAGGCCCAGCGCTTGGTAGGTGACTGGCACATGCTTGTGAGCAATCAAAAATGAACCAGAAATCACCTCTGACTCCGAGGAGTTCACCACGTCACCTAGGATTTGGCATGGCACAGCATCGGCCCCCTTTCGGGCCCCCGGTGCTTGGGGAAGGCCCCAGTTTCTGTGCTCAGAGCCCAGACCTCCCAAGGGCCCTGGGCCTTGTGCAGAGCAAGGGCTGAGGGCACTGTGGGGGAAGGAACCCCGGGTCCTCCTGAGAACAAAGTTGGCATGACCCTGGCGTGTGGGGAGGGACTGGCCGGGCAGGCCTGGCTGCAGGCTTGCGGGGTGGATGCTGGGTGGGAGAGGGGGCAGGTTGGGTGAGGAGGTGGCCAGTCAATGGCCACAGAATGGGGCTGTAATTAAACTGTGGGTAGGTTTCTGGTCACACTCCTGTTGGCTGAGAACAAAGGCCCCAGGCGTCATTGCCCAGGGGGAAGGAGAAGGGGCAGAGGCAGGGGGTGGGGGTAACCCAGAACCTGCTACTGGGGGTGAGCAGCTGGCCTCCAGCTGGGGCAGGGAACTCTGCAGACACTTCCAGAGGCCACCAGCCAGGTGGTCATCTCTGAGGGGCTCCGGTCTGAAACCGAGGGACCAGTTCTGCTGGTAGAGGTGGAACAGACCAGCCAGAAAGTGACTGAAGAGTTACCGGGTCATGGAGCAGTTCTCAGCCCTGGCCACACGGAAGAGTTACCTGAGCAGCTCCCTAGAGATTCCTGATGTAATTGGTCTGAGATGAGGCCTAGGAGGCACGGATATTTTCTAAATGCTCCCCAGGTGACCCGGTGTGCAGCCAGGACGGAGAGGTACTGCTGGCTGGGAGCATGGGGCCTCACCTGCTCCCCGTTCCTGGCCTCTCACAGAGCCCCATAGTGTGCAAAGGCCACACCCACCTGCTGGACCAAACAGCTGAGTGCCCCAGAGGGAAACAGGCAATAGAGTCCTCTGGCCTTTGGCGAAGTTCTCCCCTTCTCCACTGCCCCCACTAGTGGAAAGTTACCCAGGGAAGCAGCTGTGGGCAGACAAAGCAAGAAGCCTCGGGGAGAGCTGCCCATGGGTGCCCATGGCCTTAGCCAGACCCCTGGGAAGGGATCCTCCTGCCTCACCCCCCAGCCCCTAGGCCTGGGGCAGCGCCTGGGAGAACAGACTGGGGACTGGGGGGGGAAGAGAGACTCAGAGCACCTGAGCCAGTGGGGCCTGGCCCCGTGCAGGGACGTGCTCCGGTCCTGAATCATTTCCCGGATATAGCTCACCAGCCGAGACTTCAAGGTTTTTGGGGGGAAATCTTTTTTCCAAGTTCCTCGATCTGTCATCCCCCTCCCCCACCGGCCGGATAGGACTGGACCAGTGTCCTCTCTCGGCTCCCCCTCAGCCTCCCAGCTCAGACCTTCTCCGCTGTGCTCCCTGGACATTGTTTTCCGTCTCAGGAAGTCTCTGATGCCCTGCACTGGATTTTGTTTTCCTTGTTATCGGGACAACTAATATTTTTTCCTGTGCGGAAAAAAAAGAGATTTTCCCAAGCAGATTACAGCTGTCAGTGAGGGGGGAGGGGACTGGAGGTTGAGCCCTTCACCCTCCCCTCTGCCACCCTCACAGGGCTGAGCTTTTGAATGAAGGAGGAAGCCCTGGCCCCAGAGCCAGCCCGGCAAGCTGAAGCCAGGGGGGCAACCCTGGTCTCGGCAAAAAAGTCAGGCCCCTCTCCTCTGCCCATGGGGCCCTGCTCCCCACTGAGGGTGCTGTGAGTGGGCTAGGCCACAGGTCCAAGGATAGGGAGAGGGTCCTGGGCTTGTCTTCTCTCCAGTGGGGCAGAAGAAGCAGGCTAACCCCTAGCTGTGGGACGGGGGTTCCATGGCCCTTTGCAATTAATTCTTCCCAGGCCAGAATTCTGAACCATCAGGCAGCCCTGTAGGACCAGTGTGGCAGAACAGGAGGAGAGATACCTAGGAAGGGTGGGAGCACACAGGAGACCCAGCTGCGCCCAACTGTGTGACTCTGGGCAATTGCCTGCAGTCCCCTGTGCCCTGGGCTCCCCACCTCCAACAAAGGCATATTGATACCGCCTCACCTACCTAAATGGTCATGCTGCGAGGATGCAGACAAGATAAAGTATCTGATTCAATGTCAAGGGTTCTTATGACTGGTCAGAGGGTTAATGGCAGGTGTCTCAGTACCAGTGTAACCGGCATAAGAGCTCCGCAACCAGCAAACCAGAAAGCAGAGGCCATTACTGAATGGTGTGTTCTGGGTGAGCATGAGCAGACACACACACACACACACACACACACACACACACACACACACACACACACAGGTTGTGCATTCTTCCCCGTAAACTCTCCCTTTCTACACCAGGGTTCTGTGGTCCTAGGGCCAGGCTGCCTGAGCCTTTAGGGCGGGGCCCTGCAGCATAACCACCACTGCAGTGACAGCGGCTTGCCTAAGATAACCAAGTTTCTTTTCAAGTTAACAAGGGCCTTAGATGTGGGTTACTCAATTGTTCGTGGTTTGCAATGTATTAAGAAAAGTAGTTGCCCCCTCGTGCCCCGTATCCTTTGTAGGGTGATGGTCCACTCCGAGAGAGTCTGTCCTGCCTTCATCTCTCTACGTGGTGGGCTCTACCGTGGTCTGTGCACAGGGGCCAGCAAGGCGTCTGCTGGGGGAGAGGGGGTAGGAGGAAATAGGATTTCTATTTAGACTTATTTTTTAGGTAAAAAATAAATTAGACTTTGATAATATTTAATATATGTTTTGTCTGTAGTATATAATCTATGCATAAATATTCATAATCAAAAAAGTTTGGAGACCACCATCCCAGAAGATTAGTGAGGGTGTTACATCCTGTCGGAAGCCAGTTTCAGATTGGGTGATGGGGTGGGGGAAGGGAGCGTGGGGGAGGGGCTGGTGAGCTGGGGGTACAGAACCACACAGCAGTCTGGACCTTTCTGGCCACCACTGGTCCCCATGGCCTACCTTCTCTCTGCCCCCCCTTTAGACATGCTTAAGTCGCAGGTGGTTTCTAGGATCCTTGGCCGCCATGCTCCTGCAAGGGAGAGAGGGGTCCTGTGTGACTGTACACTCCCCTTACCCTCAGGCTGGCTGAAGTGCGGCTCAGCGAGGCTGGGGTCTCTGTAGCTGCCCTAAGTTCCATGTCATCCCCAGGAGAAAAGTCCCTGGCGGGAGGCGGCCCTCTGCCGGGAGGCTGTTTCCTCAAGCAGCCAAGGTAAGAAGTGGGGGATTTCCAGCCCGGCCAGTGGGGCTGACTTCAGTACTGGGGGCTCCTCTCCCTTTCTCATGCAGCCCCAGCTGGGGTGGGGACAGCAGCTCTGGAGTTAGGCTTGGTTGTGGGCAAGAGGGAGTGGGGACATCGGAGTCAGCTAGGCCCACAAGCCTCCAGCTGCTACCGCCTGCTCAAAGGAACCCCAGGGCTGCACCTGCGAGAAACAGAGACCCAGCCCTGGAAGACCCCAGTGGGCATCTCCAGAGGGGGCCTGGAAATCCAGAGCCATACTTACTCATGCGCCTGTGGGGAATGACTCAAATCGATGAATGCCCCTGCCTAACCCCAGGTTCTGCCCTGGGGCTGCTGGGTGGGCCTAGTTATAAGATGAATGACAGGTCACAAGGTTCCACTGACTGGCCAGCGCTACCAAGGATTGTGGAGAGTCAAAGGAGTCATTGTGGGCCATCAGGAGCTGGAAGGCAAGGGCCTTACCTCCCAGACCACCTTGCCCTGAAGGCTTGACCCACAGGAGAGGGGAGAGGTACTCTAACAGCATTCCCTGTATTCGTGTGCTATGCTCAGCTGGGCAGGGAGGGTAGGTGCCATCCTGGAGACCAAGTGTTGGGAGACGGAAATCATGGTGACCTGGTGATGGTGGCACACACAGACGTCCCAGCTCCAATGTCAGCCCACTGAGGCCTGGGTAAGGACTTAGCAAACAGACTCTTCCTCCACCCCCATGGAGAATCCTGTGCCTCAGACACTTGTGAGTTTCATTTCACTACCTGGCCTGTGTGTTTGCTGTGTACATGTGTATATATGCTTTGTGCACATGTGTAGGTTTGTGTGATAGAGGCATGCCAAGTCAAGGAACAGGTAGGGACTCATGCAAGGTCCCTGAGCAGAAGGAAAGGACCAGAGAAGTGAAATAATAAATCCAGCCACCATTATTGTAGGCTAATAATGTGGCAAGACCTGAGCCAGGGTTTTTACATGCACTTTTACCAATCTGCACAGCAACCAACCCTCAGAGGGAGATATGATTATCTCCATTTTATAAATCAATAAACTGAGTGAAGCTTAGAGACACAACTAGCCTTAGGTGAGCAAATCAGGCCAGGATCTGAACCTAGGTCAGTCGAAGCCCAAACCAGAGATGTCTCCGGCAAACTCTCTTGGTGTGGTCCTCCTCAATTATGGCTGCCCTGGTCTGAAGTGACAGGCCCCTCCTCTCCCCTGTCCTCTCCCCTCCAGTCAAAGTGGCAAAACAGAGCCTGTTTAAGGCCTTGAGGAATCTAGCACGCAGCACACAGATCTTCACCCACCAAGCCAAGTCCCAGTTCAGAGAGGGTCTGGCTGGCCCTGGACAGGATCAGCTAGGGCTGAGCAGGGCAGCTGTTTACTGTAAACAGAAAGCTCTTGAGGAAGGAAGGAGGGGAGGGACTGGGGTCGTCATGGAGACAGGGACCAGCAGCAGGGCCTGGGCCCTGATCCACAATGACTGGCAATGCATCCCTGCCCCTCCAGAGCAGAGGGGGCCCAGGGACGGTCCATTGGGGGCAGCCAGAGCCAGAGAGGCAGAGGCAGACCTCGTTATGCATTTCTACTCATTATCAACAATAACAGCCACTGTTTATCAAGCTTTTACAGCATGTCTGGTGCTGGGCCCTTGATAACATGTTTTCTTATTTAATCCTAACAACAACCAGGTGGTAGGTATAGTAATACCTATAAATCTATAGGTTTTACTATAGATTTATATTTTATAAATGATATTTTACATTTATATGTAAATGATATTTACAAAATAAATATTATTTTATAAATAATAATATTTTACATTACTATAAATGAGAGATGAGGAAATTGAGGTTTTTTTATAGATCTCATTTATAGATGAGGAAATTGAGGTTCAGAAAGGTTAAGCAATTTGTCAAGGCCAAACATCTTGTAAGTGACAGAGTAGAAATTCTGGCTCAAAAACTCTTTCTACCAAGGCAGGTAGGAGATAAGCTAGCTGGTGAAGCTCTGAGTCCCACAGTGGTGGGGAAACTGAGTCCCTTAGGTGTCAGGGGAGTTTCCCAGGCTTCTGGTTACTTGAGATTGCTGGGGACAGAACCCATGTGCTGTAGTCCTAACCACTAGACCACACGGCTTCTCCATGGCTTGAGCTGGGAAGGTCCAAAGAGAAACTCCCCTTCCAGCCCCAGCCTGGAGTGTAGACTCTTCCCCCAGCCACATGGATGCCCCTGTGGAGGCCGAGCCGGGCCAGAGTGTGGTGGGGGATGCTGGGGGGTTTCTGCCCACACTTATGGTTTCCAGATTCCAGGGGATGAAACGGAGGCCCTTACGGGCGGAAATGGGGGATATGTGATGACAAATTTAGACTGATTGCTTAAAAAAAAAAAAGCCAGAAACTCTAAAAAATAAAAGCAAAAATTCCACTAGAAAACCAAAGGGAATTATTTGATTGTGAAACGCAGTGCCTCGAGGTGCAGCACGGTTTAACATGGAACAGTATCAAGTACCAACTTTGGCTGTTTAGAGGAGGAAAGGAGGCTCTGTCTGCTGTTCCTGCTTTACCTGCTGGGGTTTGGGACAGGGATACAGTCGGGCAGGACACCTGCGAAGATGTCTGGAGTCAGGAGCACTTGTTGGGGGTGGCGGAGACAGCCCTGTAAAGCTTGGGCCCTTCACAGCCACATTCCAAGTGTCCTGCTGGCTGTGGCCAAGCGTGGTCACTGGCTCATGTAGGGAGCTACTCCAGCGGGGGCTCCAGCTGGTCTGTACCTGAGAGCATGGGAAAGGATGGGCTGTAAGGTGGGGGCTTGGGGTGTCTCTGAGTTCCAGGGAAATGGCCAGGAACAGAAGGTAAAAGAGCGGACATCTGGCTGGAATTCTGGCCTGCTACAGGCCCAAGAGATCAAAGGTCAACGGGAGGACAAGGGGGACTTCCTGAGCCTCCCAGGGGAGTGCCAGCCAGGCCGACTGTTGTGCAAGCTCTGGGCTGGCCCATGAGGGCAGGTTGGCAGAGGAGCTATGCCTGGTCAGTGGCCAGAGTGATGTCTGCCCAGTCCCCTGGAGCTGGAGGCGTGCCCTCTCTTCTCCGGGAAACCAGGACCCCCAACCCAAGGCAGCACTCTTGTCCCACCTGTGGCCATATTCTACATGCCCAATGGCTTCCGCTCTCATTCTCACCCTGAACCTCTCTTCCCTAGTATCACCAGTATTCAAGAAACCAGATAAACACCTCAAGGAAGCCCCTTTTTTTCTAGTTCCCTCTGATTCCTGGAGATCAGAGGGGTTTGCGAGGGACAGAGGGAGAGGTCTCGGGGCTCCCAGGCCTACAGGAATCAGGCTCAGAGTAAAGGGGCTGAGGCCAGGGACCTGGAATTGCTCAGGCACCAGGCACTGGGCTACCCTGACAGATGTGCCGCACTGCTCCCGCCCAAGCAGAGCCTCTCGAGGTCTGCCACAGTCAGTCACATCTTAGAGGTGAAGAAATTAAGGTTGCAAGGGTGTGATAACCCTGACACCTGGTAAATGGCACGGCAGAGACGTGCACTTGCTCTCTCCAGAGCACCTCCTTGTCTGTCAGTTCAGCCCACTTTGGCTGGAGATGGGAGTGAGCACCATGAGGAGCCCAGGACAGTGTTGGGCTCACAGTGGCAGGGGATCGCTGCCGACTGGTGCTGAACCCCATGGATCCTGGATAGAGCCACTTGTCAGCCACCAATTTCTCCTCTTAGATTCAGCATCTGTAAAATCAGGAGGTGGGATGGGCAGCTCAGTGGTTTTCAAACTGGGTTCTTGGGCATTCTGGCATCCCACAGGGATTGGGATTGGAGAGGAAAGGACAGACCCAATGAATGGGGGGGCCTGGGCTCCCCCAGCCCAGCTTCCACCAGAGAAGCTCAGCATATCAATTTCAAATACTGGTCATTCATGAAAGTTTTTATTTAAACAACGGTTCCACAGCACTCTGCGGTCTCTACTTGAAGTTTCTGCAGCTCTGGCCTTCTGGGAGCTGTGGACAGTTGAGGTGCTGGGGTAGGGAGAAAAACCACAAGATCTGCTGAGGGAAGTAAGTAGGGTAGACCATTTCTGGGCTTCTAGCCCTGTGGAGATGCCAGGGAGGGAGTAGATCGAGGGCCAGAGCTGTGAGATCAGGCACCTGCCTCTGCACCAGGGAAACACAAAATGATCTTTAGCCACAGCAGCCTGGAACTGGGAGCAGCAGATCCTAGGGGCCACACCAGTGCCTCTTTCCCTTTTTCTGCCCTCGCTTGTTCTCAGTGGACCCTGGTTGCTAATCTAGCTCCACCCAACCTCCCCCAACCTCATGGTATGGTTCCTGACTGCTCAGCTCAAGGGCTACTACAAGGCGAAAGCTGAACAAAGAGAAAGCTGCTCGGGGAGAGGAAAGCACCAGTCATGGGGCATTCAGAGTGGGGGCCAATTTCATGGAAAGGAGAGCCCTACTTATTTTATGCCCCTTTTATCAGCCATCCTAGACCAAAGTTTACCTCTCTGCCTCAGTTTTCCCTTTTGGAATCTAAGCATGAGAATGGCGTCCCTCTCTTGGTGGCTTCAGCATGCACAGCTCCCTGAATATCATCTCCAGATGAAGGAGAAAGCAGAGGGCTCCAGCTGCCCATGCATAGAACTTTCTAGCATCCTTCTTCTATCTCACTGCCCATCCCAGGCCTGCTTCTGATCACCATTCACCCTCAACCTGCTGTGGGGCTCAGCCTCGCCCCACAGAAGCAAAGCCGCCAGCAGGGTCCTTTGTGGTGCTGCTCCCTTGTGGCACTGCCTAGGGGCCCCACCATGGGGCAACAGATGGACCTATGGTCTCTACAGAACAATGGTGGGGGAGGGGCCCTGGCATCGCCCGCCCCAAACAGGAAGCTCTGCATGAGCTTCAAAGGACTGGCAGGGCCAAGGGGCTGAGTGGTGGAGCCAGTGCCAGGACTGGCGGCTGCCTGAAGAGATGCCTGCCAGCCTCGGGATGCCCAGCCGAGGGGGGTGGAGCTGCGGTGGCAAGGGCAGCTGCGGCTCAGGCAGAGGATGCCTTGCACCCTCAGGACAGCAGCCTTGGACCTGGGAACAGGTTGGGGCAACTTGGGTTGAACACTGGGCAGCTTCCCAGTTCTACTGCCACTCGCCAGTGGGGCTGCAGGTTCTTTCCCAGGCCACAGTCGGCCTGGCTCTCCAGCAAGTAACCATGAGGGGCAGGGCTGGCACCAAGCCTGCCGCCCACTCCCTGCCTCCTGCTCCCAGCTGCTCTGCTCAGAGCCTTTTCCTCTCCACTTCCTGTTCACACAGGGGCGGGGCGGGAAGTGGAGGGAGGAAGTTGGGGGGAGGCGTATAAGGGGTACCCATTGAATAAAAGGAATTAACCGTTTCCCTCCTCTGACCTCTGGGAATTTCCGCCTGTGAAAGTGTCTCGAAGAATCAGTAGAGCTGGGGGAGTGTAGAGGAGGTGTGCCCCCTCTTGGCCCCCTCCCCCACCCGGTGGTGGTGGGGCCAGATAACTCCCTCTGGGCCCCTAACCTTTTGTTTCCCTGGCGCCAGGGGGCAGCGCCAAGGGCAGCGTGGAGCCTGGTGGCCTCGGAGCCCCCTCCCAACCAATGGGGTTGGTGCCAGACCCCAGGCCTGCGACGCGAGCCTTGGGGGGAGGAGCAGGAATTATGAGAATTGGTGGTCCCAGGAGAATTATCTCACACCCGGGCTGGCCAGGCTGAGCCCCGCGCCCTCTCTGCCAGGGCTGGTGCCCTTGGCCAGCCCGCCTTGGGGACAGAAGGCAGGCGGTGAGGGAGGGCGGGCGCGCGGGCCAGCCGGGCCTGGGACTCTGGGCCGACACACCCTCTAGTGGCCACACCCCCCGGAGCTCCCGTAGGGAGCAGAGGGTTCAGGAAGTCAGTAGATGGCGCCCCCTAGTGCCTGCTGCCGACTCCGCAGGGCGGCCCTCATGGCCCTCTCAAGGGCGGGCCTCAGGAAGCACCTGCTCCCCAGGACCAGTGGCCGCCCTGCGTCTCCCCCAGGTGGCTTCCTTGTTTACAGGCCTCCTGCCCTGGTCCCAGCGTCACTGCCTGTAGCCACTCCTCCTATTTCCAGTGACCTCCAGGAGCAGCTCATTCATCTTGGCCCCTGCCCACGCAGCTGCTCCCCCACCCCACCCCCTTCTGGCCCTCCCCCAGGCTTAGGGCCAAAGCCCTGAGGACCTTCACTCTGCTCTCCACCAGGCCTTGCTTGGTTTCCAGGGATCTAAGAGCAGTGGCTTCCCGTTGCCCTGACTCACCGGAACCCCATTCTGTCGGTGCCAGGGAAGCCTGGGGCCTTTTCCCAGGAAAGAGGAAGCAGCCTAGGACCAGATGGGTTGGCTTAGGAGAAGACAGAGGGGAAGGGGTGTCCCAGGCTGCTTTAGCCAAGCCCTCTGACAGCAGGGAGCAAGAGGGCAGTGTTTGTTTAACTAACATTTTAGGCACTCATTATGTGCAAGATAGAAGCCCCAGGCTGTTTTATCTAAGTAAGCAAGTGACCACCAAGCATTTATACTCAGTACTCACTGACAGTGGGGAACAGGGACCCCTGAGCCTTCTGCTAGTTATGTATAGGTGTGAGGGGAGCTTAGGCCATATGGGGAGAGGAAGAAGTAATCCCCCAAATCTTCTTGGAACAGTGCAAAGAGAACAGGATTAGGATGCCCTCTACTCAATGGGACCCCATCCCCCACATTTGCTCCCACTCTTGCTTCTGGTGGAAGCTGGGGATCCTGAGGGTCATCAAAGCTGGGCAGCTTCCAGCTTTCTCGGTTGGCAGGGGCTGTGGAGACATGCTGTTGTTCTAGTGGTTAGGGAATTCAGCAGCAAGATTCAACCAGGACTACAGGAGAAAGTTTTTGGCAGAGGATTAGGCTGGAGGAGAGAAGCCTATAGTGACCAGCCAGGTGGGCCTGACCCCAGCCTGACTCCAGCAACACTCACTTGTTATTTTGTTCCAATCTGGACCAGCTGACAGATCACACCCAGAGCCAGGCAGTGCAGTGCAGTAAACACTTGCCCTGGGGCAAAGGGCTCAGCTGATATCACAGGAAGGCCCCACTCCAGGACTCTCTAGGACTCAGCCTCTAGCCACACTAAAGCATACTCTAGGGGAAGAGCGGTTACAGGAGCAGACTGAGGAGAAAACATATCTGCCAAATGCTGTGGATAGTGGCAGTGGCAGTCTGAACACGTTGGACCTCTATATTGCGGTTAAATGCAAGACAGTGGCAGGGCAGTGTCCAAGCCGGCAGAGGCTGGTAAGGCAGTATCCAAGCTGGCAGGGAAGGACAAGCACAATCTAGCATGCATAAGGGCTAGCAGAGGAAGAAAGAATGAGTGGCTTAAAATCATGCTAAGGAAGTGCAGACACTCAGAAAATTCTTGGGACAAGTAGGGAGGGACTAGACTGAGAAAGTACTCAAGTCACTGGATAGTGACTTGAGAAGTCAGTGCCCTGAGCTGCCCAAGTGTGAAGGATTCTGCAGGAAGCAGCACCACCTGCTGGCCAAAGGGAAGAATAGCCCCTGCTCCATGATTTAGGTAGGGGGCTGTAATCCCCACCCTCCCAGCCCTGGAGTCAGAGAGGATGGGGGGGACAATGAAGTGAGCAGAATCTGTCAAGATCAAGATCATCCTGTCTCATCTCCAGATAAAGGACCATGTGCCAAGGAGTGAAGGTATGTGGGAGCCCAGCAGCGCCCTGTGGCATCCCAACCCTGCCTGGAGATAACTCACACACTGCTCAGTCCAGCATCAACACAAAGCTATCAATTCCAGAGCCACCAACGTAGTGCAGACAGTTTAATGCTCTCCATCCCCGTCACCATCGCCCACTGTCTTCCATGAGGCCCTTGGCCCCAGGGCACTCCTCACACAGGAGCCCCAGACTGTGCACAACAGCACACCCACTGTTAGCACCACCTTTCCCACACAATGCCCAGGACTTGGAGGGCTGCCTTTTTCACTTCTGGGACACCTGGGGCAGACAGAAGAATAGGCTTCCTCTGAGGAAGAAGAGCTAGAGGTCCAGAGACCAAAGAGTGAACAGAAGGAAGAATAGTCCTCTCACTCTAGAAAAGCTAGAAGGTGAACAAGGACAAAACAGCTGCTAGATGCAGAGGCGAGGTAATGGGCTCAGATTTCTGACTTCCTAGGCTAAGGCCCTCTACTGGGGGGCAGGCGGATGGCCTGGTATAACAGGGGCTCTAAGGCAGGTCAGAACAGCATGAGCTGGCAGAGTATACTCGTACCTGACACCTCACGGATGACAGCTATCATTCTACTGCCCCCAGTGTGGTCATAGTCCAGCACTCAAAGATAAATGAGCATAGACTAGGGGATGGCCTTCCTAAGAGGGGTCACACAGCTGCTCCCCATTCCCTGCCCACCCATCAGGGGTGACACCCTACTACAGCCAACTGAGATGCTCCTCCTCGTAGCGCTGGGGGTCGATGAAGGGCCGGTCAATAGAGCGGATCATCAGCTCCCCACAATACACACACTCAGCAGCCACCAGTTCATCAAGGTCAGCCTTGAGCTGTTCCCGGCTGGGCCCCCCAGTGGCAGCCCCACCCTCGGCCTCCTTGGCCCGGGCAGAGCCCTTGGCTGGGGGTGGGGCAGCCCCCAGCTTTCGCTGCAGCTCCTCGAGCCGGGCCTGCTTGTAGGCAGGCAGGCCAGGTCGCACAGCCTGCAGCAGGCAGTCAGCGTGGAACATGTGGCCACAGAGGAAAAGGTAAAAAGGGCGGTTGAGCAGGGGAAAGTCACAGGTGGCACATTTGTCCTGAGGTTCCACAGTGCCATAGCGGCCCCGCAGCTCCTGCAGGTCTCGCCGGATGCGCTGGGCACTGGCTGTGGCCTCTTCCATCTCCTGCTGCAGCTCCTGGATGTGTTGGTTGTAGGCCTTAAGCGAGCTGCAGATCGCCTCCTTGAAGTGGTCAATGGTGACAAAATCAGGAAAGAAGGGCAACACATCCTCGATCTTGAGCAGGGGGCAGCTGGCCAGGCAAGCCATGGCCGTCTGCACATCTTCCTCCTCCTGTACCACATGCCGTGCGATCTTTAGCCACAGCTTCTTGCGCAGTTCCTCATCCTCCTCAGGCAGGTCTGCACACTGCTTGGCCAAGTCAACGTCCACCTGTGGGGAAAGCGTGGCGTTAGGGTCAAGCCCATCCCCACTCACAACGGAGGTATGGGAGAGACAGATACTGGAGAAGAGGCCCCAAGGCAGGGTTCCCAGCACTCGTGGAGGCAAGGGGGCCAGGATGGGAACCTGTATCAGTAGCGGGCCTGTCCCTGTCACAGCTATGTAAATGCTACTTATATTAATAGTAGCAGGGCTCCCATTTTAGTGAAGTTAAAAATCACTTGGGGAACATATTCAAAATAGAGTTTTGAGCCTCACCCTCAGACATTCTGGTTCAGTAAGACCTAGGTTCAGGCCCAGGCATTTGCATGTTACATAGCACTTCATGTGATCCTAAGGCAGGTGACAATTCATGACTTGAGAAATATAACTTAGCACCTTCCCTTCTGCAATCAGCCTTCCCCTTCTGCTAGCACGTATGTTCCAGGCACCGTTCTGAGTGCTTTTCATACACAGTACTTTACTTAAAAACCTCTTAGGTAAAAGTACTATAACATTACCCCCATTTTGTGGCTGAATAACCTGAGGCACAGAGAGGTTCACAAACTAGCCCAATGTCACATAGCTTAGTGAGTGGCAGAGCCAAAACCCAAACTCTGACTCCAGAGTGTGTGTTCTTTTTTTTTTTTTAATTTTTTTATTTCAGCATATTATGGGGGCACAAATGTTAAAGTTATATATATTGCCCATCCCCCTGCAGAGTGTGTGTTCTTAACCTCTACACTACAGCACCTCTCTGCAAGGGAAGCAGCACCCCCCTGCCATGGCCCCCCAGCCACAGCCTTTCAGCATCTAAAGCTACTGCTCTCTGGGTCCCTCTCCTGGCTGGGGTCAGAACTCGCCAGCTTACCTGCAGGGCCAGGTCCACAGCCTCCTCGTACAGCTCCAGGACCTTGTAGACGTGGACACAAGCACGATGGTGTCCATGCTCAGCGCAGAGCCGCAGGGCATACTTGAGGTCGTAATGCACCCGGTGTGGGCTGGCCCCAGCCTGCTCGAGGTAAGCCAGCAGCGAGGCCGGCTGGCCGCGGGCATACAGAGACAGCAGGTAGTTGTGAATGGCCTGCTCGGTCTCCCCCAGCACGTTCACGCAGAATTCCATGTAGCGGATGGCCTGGCTCACCTGCTGGGCCTCACCCCCCTGGCTGTAGTTCACCAGGGCAGGGATGAGCTGCCGGGCATCCAGCCGGCTGCCCAGCTCGATCCAGGCGTCTACCAGCTGGCGGGGGATGTGACGGATGAGGATAGGCGAGAACTTGTAGAAGAGCTGGGGGTCGCGGTGGCGGGCAAGCACAGCCAGGGCCTCTTCATAGGCCTCGTGCTGACAGTGGTATGCCACCACCCGCTCATAGTCCTGCATGATCACAGCAAAGTACACCATGTGCTCGGTGTCCCCATGGCTGGCGAGCAGCTCATGGATAGAGGCCCGGCTGGCAAAGAGCCACTCCTTGTGGCGGGGGCTGCTGAGGAAGGCACGGAAGCGCTCCCGTGTTTCCCGATAGAGGGTCAGGGCCTCTGGGTCACCCTGCAGAGCACCGAGCCGGCTCAGGTAGAGCTCTGTCAGCCAGGTGGTCAGCAGCGTGGCCTGCGTACGCTCAGCTGGTTTCAAACTGGCCAGTTTTCGCTGGAGAAACTCAGCCAGAGCCTCCTCCTGTCGGGCCTCCAGGAACTTGAGGGCAATCTCCTCAAAGTAGCTCTGGGTCAGGGCGTAGCAGCGGGCGCTCTCCAGGTAGCGACGCTGGCGAAAGCAGAAATCAGCCTCGCGGGCCAGGACTGTGTCCAGGCAATCAGGCCGCTCTCGACAATACTCTTTGGCCAGATCAAAGCGGTTCATGTCCAGGTAGGTGCGCCAAACATCCCGGGCCTCCCGCTGCACGTAGTAGCGGAAGACAGCCCTCTCAGTGTAGGCCCACAGCTGGCCTGTGGAGGAGTCCTTCACCATGTGCTTCAGTGGCCCAAACTTCTCCAGGAAGTGATCCCGCAGCACCACCTGCCCGGTCAGTGTGCACACTGCCTCCACGCGGTCTGCCAGCAGCAGCAGGAAGTGGAACTGGGTCAAGACGATGGCTAGGGGCGGGCTAGCCCCAGGACCTACCCCCTCTGGGTACTCCCAGACTCGCTCCTCACTGAGCAGGGAGTCAGGACGCCCGCAGTCCAATGCACCATACAACACGCCATCTCCCATCATCCAGGCAAAGGCCCGGGGTGCAGAGCGCAGCTTCGGGGTGTAGAAGGCCAACTCGCTGTAGCCCAGGTTGCTGGGAAACTCACGGAATGGGGGTGGGTGGTCTGTGAAGGCTGCAAAGAGCCCTGAGAAGCCCTGGGCCTCAGCCCCCTCTGCTGCCCGACCTATGAACTGGAACAGGCGCTGCCGAGTGGTGGCAATAACAAAGCCACGCCCATCAGGTCCCCGCTCGGCCTCAAGAGAGCACACAGGGGCTGGACCCCCTTCTTCATTTAGCACGTACAGTGGGCGGAAGTAGAGATCTGGGGCAGGGCCAAAAAGCCCACCCTCGCTGGCTGAGAGCTCTGCTTCAAAGATCTGGCCTTGGGCAGTCCCAACCAGGATGGGGCCTGTGCTGCTCTCAGTGCCCAGTGCCTTGTTCCAACCCACACTCTCCACTAGCTGCCCCTTCCAGCGTGCTAGTGGCCGTACCTTCTGTCCATTTCGGTTCACATAGAGGACCTCGGTGCTGCTCAGAGCAATCAGCAGGTGAGAGCCTGGAGTGGGGAGAGCATGGTACTCTAGTGGATGCTGCCATTCCCACCCTCGGCCTCCTCCCGGCCCCCAGCACCCTCAGAGCCCACCCACCTGGGCAGTGACTTACCCACAGGCCTCCTCCTTAGATCACCACCACTTACCAGTATGGTCCAGAAACATCTTGTGAACTTTGGCATCATCTTTGCGCCCCAGCTCCACATGGTTGGGTTCATTTGCCTTTCCCAAGTCAATGCTGTGGGAGCAAGAGTCATAGTATCACTTTAGAGAAAGGAAGATGCTTTTGCAGATCATGGACTTCCTTAATAATCTAATGAAAGCCACAGCCTTTCTTCCCTGAAATCTACACATACACATAAAATTCTGAATACAGGCCAGGCACGGTGGCTCACGCCTGTAATCCTAGCACTCTGGGAGGCTGAGGTGGGTGGATCGTTTGAGCTCAGAAGTTCAAGACCAGCCTGAGCAAGAGTGAGACCCTGCCTCTACTAAAAAAACATAGAAAGAAATTAGCTGGACAACTAGAAAACAAATATATATATATATATAAATATATATATAATTAGCTGGGCATGGTGGTGCATGCCTGTAGTCCCAGCTACTCGGGAGGCTGAGGCAAGAGGATTGCTTGAGCCCAGGAGTTTAAGGTTACTGTGAGCCAGGCTGACACCACGGCACTCTAGCCGGGCAACAGAGTAAGACTCTGTCTCAAAGAAAAAAAAAATTCTGAATACAATCCCAAGGGAACCCTAAAACATATACAGGGTCCTACTTAAGAACCCTCAGCTCTGAGAACTCTCCCCCATCTCACTTTGCGAAGTCACTAAGGAGAAATTTTTCTCCTCTGCTCAAAAGATCTCCAGTGCATCTGGGAAGACAGGCAGGGCTCTCTCAGATTGCTGGAGCAAGAAGGGAAGAACAAAGAGTAGCTAATGGTTACTGAGCACTTGAAATACCAACCACCATGCCAAAAGCTTAATCAAACTAGTATTATCTTAATTAATTTTCACTATAACCTTGAGGGGTACTCCTGTTTAAATTATATTTTCCTTACTATATTCTTTCTAAATTATATGCTTATTCTCTCATCCAAGTACTAACCAGGCTAGACCCTGCTTAGCTTCCAAGATCAGAAGAGATTCGGCACATGCCGGGTGGTGTGGCCGCAGACTGCTTATTCTAACTGAAGAATCAACGCAGCCAGGCGAGGTGGCTCATGCCTGTAATCCTAGCACTCTGGGAGGCCAAGGTGGGAGGACTACTTGAGGTTAGGAGTTCGAGACCAGACTGAATAAGAGCAAGACCCCGTCTCTACTAAAAATAGAAAAAAATTAGCCAGGTGTGGTGGCACATGCCTGCAGTCCCAGCTACTTCGGTGGCTGAGGCAGGAGGATGGCTTGAGCTCAGGAGTTTGATGTTGCAATGAGCTATGATCAAGCCATTGTCCTCTATCAGGGTGACAGAGTGAAACTCTGTCTACAAAAACAAAAATATCAATGCAAAGATGTATAAAGAACAAGTTAATAATTTTCTTCTCAAATCTGTCATTCCCAACTGAGAAAATTGACGTTAACATCTTTTTTCATATTCATGACATAATAGGGTGCTTTTGTTGCCGTTATTACAAAAATGCCTTCATATCGTATATATGTGTATATGTCTTCATTTGTAACTTGCTTTGCTTTTCTCAATTAATGATATTCCATGAACATTCCACTAGTCAACAGATATAGCTGTCATTATTTTAATAACTGCAGAAAATCCCATGCCATAATTTTTTTTTTTTTTTTTTTGAGACAGAGTCTCACTTTGTTGCCCAGGCTAGAGTGAGTGCCATGGCGTCAGCCTAGCTCACAGCAACCTCAAATTCCTGGGCTCAAGCAATCCTCCTGCCTCAGCCTCACAAGTAGCTGGGACTATAGGCATGCGCCACTATGCCTGGCTAATTTTTTCTATATATATTAGTTGGCCAATTAATTTCTTTCTATTTATAGTAGAGACGGGGTCTCGCTCTTGCTCAGGCTGGTTTTGAACTCCTGACCTCGAGCAATCCGCCCGCCTCGGCCTCCCAGAGTGCTAGGATTACAGGCGTGAGCCACCGCGCCCGGCCCCCATACCATAATTTAATCATCAATT
>VSMD01122066.1:2222-30899 GCA_008750895.1 Mirza zaza
TGACCGCGGCGGGAGAGGGCATAAGGCAGATTCTGGCTTGGCTGAGTGGCCTTGCCCTGAGGCTAGAGCAGCCTGGGGTCCTGTTCAGGGCCAGTCCCTGAGCTTGTTGGGCACTGGGGGGCGCTGTGGAGTAGGCAGCAGGGAGGGAGCCTGCAGGTGGGGTGCATCGGGCCTGCCTGGGCCCCTCGCCCCTGGGCGCTTCACGTTTGGGGAATGGGGACAGGCAGTATGTAGGGTGTGGGAGAAGGAAAGGGACCAGGCCATGTGGTTCCTGGAAGGCAGGGACCCGCCACACCCGAACTGCCATGTCTGGTAGGCCAGGGGCCCCCAGTGACCTCAGCTCTGTTGCAGCCTGGGTGTGGGGGGGTGTCACCTCCAGCCCTGATGAGACCGGCCTCTGTCTCTGTCGCCGGGCTGAAGGGAGCCAGGTGCCGCCAGGTGCGGCAGACGGGGCTGGGTGGGGAGACGCGGACAGGGTCCAGGTGGGCTCAGGGTGGGAGGAGCCCATGGCAAGGACAAGGAGAGGACAGGAGAGAGGGGTCCCTGGAGGGTGGCTGGGGCCACAGGACAGCTCAGCCTGGGGCGGTCTGGGGGGGAGCGAGTGGCTGGAGTGAGGAGGGGGAGTGCGGGGGTGGGCACCAGCAGGACCCCCCATGCCGCCCACCCACAGGGACTCTGCAGCCCCGGCAGGCGGGTCCAGGGCTTTCCTCACCCCGGAACAGGCCCTCACCCACCCACGGTGATATGGGGGGGTCTGAGCAGAGTCCCCCGCCTGCCCGGCCACACGTGTTCTAGGCTGTCCTTCCCCTTTCCCAGCTGCTGGCCGAACGTCCCTCCCCTCCCAGCAGCCCTCCAGATGGCCTCTACCCCTGCCCACACCTTCCAGAACATTCCGTCAGCTTCTCTGCCCCCTTTCCTCCCAGGTTCTGAGGGGCTTTCAGCCTGACATTGGCAGGTACCGAGACAGAGCCTGACATCTCCTTTTGTGGGTGGAGCTAAGCCCCCAGGGCGTGCGGCTCTCCTCATGGCTCCCAGGCCAGGCTGACCCTCCAGCCTGTGGCTGTGGCTGGCTGCCGAGAGTGGCCGGGGCAGGCGAGGGCGTGTGAGAGACCCTGTGGCCCACGCGGGGCAGCGTCCACACAGCTGCTGGTGCACGCCCTGGTGTTGGCCTGGCCTGTGGTCCCCGCCCTGTCCTCACCTGGAGTCAGGGAGCCCGGGGAGGCAGGCTCCAGAACCCAATGGCCCGTGGCAAGGGCATCTTCGTCTGTCCCCCGACTCCTGCAGCTGCGCAGGCTGCTGGCTTGGCCTGGGGCAGCTCCTCTCGCACACCCCGGCCTCCCCTTCCTTGGTAGAAACTGAGGCACGATGATGAGGGTGCTCCCTGGCTGCCGCCCCCTGCCCAGCCCCACCCCACCCAGGTGAAAGGCTCCAGTCGTGCCCCACCCACACGGCTGGTGCAGGTGGGAAGAGGAAGTGGACTTGGCCCCCTGGGGCCTGGGGCAGACAGTGGACTAACTGGTTTGGGCCCAGCCTCTGGAGCCCGGCAAGGAGCCCTGGCTGCCTGGGGAGGGCTGGGACTCTATCGCTGAGCCCAGGACCTCACGGCCTGGGGAGGGATGGGGGAGAAGCCACGGCGACCGAGCCCCTCGCCCACTCCGATCTGGGCACGTCGGGCCCCACAGCACCCAACACCCAGGGGATGCCTTCCCTGGTGGACACGGTCCCAGCCAGCGACGTGTGTGTGTGTGTGGGGGGGTGCACTGGCCCTGCAGACAGGACTCCCTGGCTGACTGGACAGAAAGCAAGGGCCGGGATGACCGGAGCCCAGTGAGGCGGTGCGGGCCGGCAGGCTCAGCCTCTGCCCGAGTGTGCCAGGGCTACCGCTGAGCAAAGCTGATGGGGCCGCAGGGACGTTGTGGCAAGGGCCTGTGGTGTGGACTGGGCTCTCGGGGCAGGTGCAGGCTGGGGGCCATGTGGACATGGAGCCCAGGCCTAGGAGGGGTCCATCCTGGAGGGGAAGCCAACAGGACCTGCCGAGGATGGTGGGGCGTGCAGGGCGGAGGGGAGTTGGGAGGACCCCGAGGTTTTTGGCCTGAGCAGCCGGGCGGTGGGGGGATGGCCAGGAGTCCAGTGCTGGACGTGTGGGGTCTGAGGTGGCATCGGACGTCCGAGGTCAGCGATGAGGGCTCTGAGGTCAGGGAGGGCCCAGGCTATATGCCACTGTGTCCAGCGGTCAGCCTGGGAGGTAACCTCACGAATGGGGACTGGCAGACTGTGGCCCATGGGCCACAGCAGGCTGCCGCCTGTGTTTGTCAATAAAGTTTTATTGGTACGCAGCCATAGCTGTTCACTGACATATGGTCCATGGTGCCTCCGTGTTGTGGCAGCAGGTGGCATGGGGTGAGGACCACTGAGCCCCAACGGTGACCCTGCTGGAGAGAGGCAAGTGAGCCTCCAAGCAGGTAGCCCACGAGGGGGGTCCCCAGGCCCTCACATTCGGCACTGGAGGAGACCCACCCCCACCCCCGGGCTTGGGTTAGGGCGGCCCAGCTGTGGCCACACAGCAAGTCACGGGCACAGCGGGGCCCACAGCCAGGACTCCTGACTCTTGGCCCCCTGGAGGTCTCTTCCTCCCACCAAAGTGCCCTGGGTCCAAGTGGACGCCCGCCAGGCCTGCTGACAGTCTGGTTGCTGGGCTGGGGCCATCCAGTCACGGGGTGGAGGCCAGGGCGCCTCCAGGGACTCGAGTGTCCCTGGCCTCCTGGGCCCTGGCTGGCGCGTGGGTGGTCTGCTCTGGCTCCCTGTTGCCCCCATGGAGCCCTCGGTGAGTCCCACGTGTTTCTGCGAGCCTTATCCAGCCCCTGGGCCTCAGCCTGACCTGAGCCGGCCGCAGTCCTTACCCTGCCCCCACCCCCGGTGGTGACAGCTCCCTGGAAGCTACTGAGTAGACATTCAGGGCTGCCCGGGACAGCCTCGGGGACCAGAGTGACTCACAAAGGCCAGCCGGGCGGCCTGTGACGTGGGACGGCCGGATGTAATCATCCCAGTGGGCCTCCGCCTCCCCAGACGGAGAGAACCTGGGCGTGCTGGGGCCGGGGAGCCCGGCCCGGCACAGTGGCTGACAGTAGCGGCGGGCGGGGCCGGCCTGGGAGGGGAGAAGACGTCACTGTGGAAGGAGTGGCTGGGCCTGACATGCAAAGGCCCCAGGGCAGGAAGGAGCTTGTGGTCTGCTTGGAGGCTGTGTGGTTAGCCAGTGGTGGCCCAGGTGCTGGGGGACACAGGGGGCTGGGGGGACTAGGCTGGAGAGGGCTTTAGGACCTTCTTGGGGGGCCCTAGAAGCCAGGGGGAAGCTGAGTCAGGAGTGGCCCCCCAAGGTCTTCATTCCCAGACGTGGTTCTGGCCACAGTGTCATGGGGCATGGGGCGAGCGGGCAGATGGCTTCTACCCAGCCTTAGGCTGGATGTCCAGTGACTCCCTGGGCCCCTGCCACCCCTCGTGAGCCAGCTGTCACATAAAGCCAGGTGGCAGCTGATCTAGGCTGTCCTCCAGGGTGGGCAGGAAGGGACCACAGCCCCAAAGGCCTCGCTCACCATGTGTTAGTCCCCAGCAGCAGGTGACCTGAGTGCCTGCTGTCCCCTCTCATAGCAAGAGGGGAGGGTGACCCCCCTTGGTGGGGAATCGTCACTTTTGAGTAGGGCAGGAGCCCAGACGGAGGCAGGCAGAGGGGGTGATGACTCGAGCACCTGGCTGGGGAGGGGGTGGGAGGCAGCGTCGTGGTCGTGGTCGTGGTCACCTGCTGTTCCACCAGCCAGCCTGGGATACAGCCGCCGGTTCCAAAGGCCTCCCTGGGCCGGGCGCGGAGTGGCCAGGAGGGGACAGCACTGAGCCCAGCCCTCATTTGCATATGAGGGAATCAGGTCACCCAGCAAGGTGGCCTGAGATGTCCCGGCCCAGGGTCCTTTCAATAGCATCCATGCGTCCGTCCGTCCAGCCTCCTGTCCGTCCACTCGGCCAAAACAAGGGGGCGTGGACAAGGCAAACTAAGCTGCCTGTGCCTTCCTAGCCGTGGCGCCATCGATTAATAAAAGGTGTTGAATGAGCCCACGGAGCCGCGCCCAGCGTGAGCCGCGTCCGCGGGGCCTGGGGAGGGGCGCCGGGCCGGGGTGCTCCCTGCGCAGCGGGTGGGCTGCCTTGACCTGAGAGGCCCCGGTGCCCAGGCGTCCAGTGGGGCCAGCAGGGGCCCCTGAGGGACCCTTCCCAGGCCAGCTCCTCTCTGCTCTTGTCCGGGATGACCCAGAGAGTGAGAGGGGAGAGGAGGAGGGCCCAGCTCCCCCGGGCCTCCCCCAGCCTCCCAGGGCCCCGACCCAGGCTCCCCCGGTCCCCACGGCAGCCCTGGCCTTTGGTTCTCTGGCCACCACGCAAGGGACAGTAGTCACCGGAGTGGCCGCCTCTGTCCTGTGCATCTCTGGGGCATCTGGTGACGAAAGCAGGTGTTGTCCCTGCCCAGCCAGGCCCCGAGCAGTGACAAGTGGCCTGGAGAGTCCTGGAGGAAGGGCCCTTCTGTCTGGGGCTGGCCACTCGGGCTGGGGTGTCCCTCCTCACACCAGGCGTCCACTCCTGCCAGCTGGAGGGAGGGCCTCCTCCCTTCCCGGTGACCGCAGCAGGAGCTCACTCCGGGATCCAGTGGCCTCTGCCCCTCCCTGCCTGCTGGCCAACGGAAGGGCCTGTTCCCGTGGATCCCAGCAGCCTGAACACCCAGCATCCTGGGCGGCACGTGCCTGTGGCCACCGGCACGGGCATTTCTGCCACGTGCAGCCACCCGCCACCCAGCGTGAGCCTGCGGTCCCAGGCGGCTGAGGCCTGGCCCCTCTGCAGCCAGCCAGCGCCCCCGAGTCAGCTGGAACCGAGGCCCCGCCTGCCCGTGCGTTCTGCCACGGCTGTGGCATCTCGTGTGCGCACACGTGTGCACGCACACATGTGGCTGTGACGGGGAGGAGTGGGGGAACCCTGCCTTTGAACTCTTCGGAGCGGGCGCAGGCAGCTGCGGCTGGCCAGGACTCTGACCCGCGCTTGTCTGTGCCCCAAGGCCCTGACCAGGGCAGACTCGGGGACTCTGGTGAGGTCCAGGGCAGGGTCTGGGCTGTGCACCTGAACCCACACATCTGTTCTGTCATCTAATGGTCACCAGAGTTTCACCCCCGGGCCAACGCGGGGGCCCCGCCCTTGGGAGCCAGATTCTGGCCAACTGGTAAAACAAGTCCTTTTGAGACCCGGGGCCCAGAGATGGTGTCCCATCTGGAAAGGAGGGCCAGGGCCGCACCAAGAAGGGCCGTTGCAGGATGTATAGGAGTTTGCTCACCTGCTGAGAGGAAGGGATTTCCGGCCATGCCTGAGCCTGGAGGCCTCACAACTGTGCCCAGTGAGAAGTTCCCCGTCTCCTCCTGTCACCCCTCAGGGCAGGGGTAGGCCAGCCCTCAGGAGGAAGTGGTGACAGTCAGAACAGCCAGTGGCAGAGTGCCTGTGCTCCCAGGTGACAGGGCCTGCCTGCTCCTTCCTGAGGGGTCACAGGCCTCGGTTCGTCAGAGGTCAAAGCTGAGGGAGGCAGGGTCGGCTCGCAGGCGGCCTGGCAGGTGGACGGCTCACCGAGGGATACGTCTGGGGCCGTCGCAGGCTCAGACCCCCAGCCAGGGCACCCCCGGGCCGGCGTGCCCTGCCCCTCCAGGAAGCGGGGAGGGGGTCCCGATGGGACGGGGGCGGTTTCCGAGGGCCTGGGAAGTGCCAGGCCTGTCCTCGACGAGAGGGGTGGTGTGGCCATCCCCACGGCCCAGTGCAGGCGCCCAGGTCCCCGACACCCCTGCCCAGGGACACACACTGGGCCGGCCCTTGGGTCTTCCCTGCCCTTCGGGAGCCCGTGAGCCACCGTCCCCTGGGGGGGTCCACACCCAGGCTCTGCCCCAGCCCTCGCGGGACCCCCACCCTGGCTTCCCCTGACCTCCAGGAGTCAGGGCCGGGGCGGGGAGGGCTCCGTCCTTGCTTCCTCTGTCACCGAGTGTCCAGGCTGCGGGCACCTGGGCGGTGGGGCTGGAGCTGTTTTCAGCCACTGGGGCTCCGGTGTGACCAGGGCAGGCCGGGGTGCTGCTGGGGGCGCCCGCGCCCGGGGACCGGCACCCTGTGCAGCAAGGCTGTTGTCCCCAGGATCGAGTGCCCGGCTGTGGTGGCTGCCGCGGCCAACCTCCTGGGAGCCGGCCTCAGCGCCACCTGTATCCCCGCCAGCACCAAGCGCGCCAACGCCCACGCCCAGGCTGTGCCGCCAGGTAAGCGCCACGGCACCCACCAGGCCAGCAGGGCACACGATCCTCCCACCTCCGCGCGGGACGTGGAGGGGAGTTTGGGGGCGCCCACACCCCCGAGCGGTGTGGCATCGGACAGCCTGAGGCCTGTGGCCGGGGAGGACCAGGAGAGGACCGCAGGGCGGGTGGCCTAGAGACTTGGCGTGTCCAGAGTGAGGGGCGGGCGCACGGCCCAGCCTGGGGGGTGGCGGGTGGGGGGCAGAGCACAAGCCAGGCCAGCCCCATGGGCCTGGCACAGGGCTGGCCCCCCGGCCTCTTTGGCCAGGGACTGAAAGCCAGTCTGGGATGGAGAGACCCCCCAGGGACGTCCTGGGACGAGGCTGTGATGGGGTGACCCAGAGAGTCCAGCGGCCGGGCGGCCGGGCTGGGGCAGCCAGGGAAAAGGCGGGAGGCCCCGGGAGGGGCGGGGAGGGAGGGTCAGGAGACCCCGCCGAGCCCACGGGAGGCCCCCATGCAGTGCTCGAACGTGTCGGGTGGGTCAGGGCACGGTGGTGACTTGAGCCCCCTGGGAGCAGCTGCCCGGCCGCGTGGGTTGGGGGCCGAGGGCCGCCGCCACCCCGCACCCAGGCCCTCCTGAGCACCTCCAGGATCGGGGTCCCCAGGGCGCCGGGGAGTGTGACGAGCTGCTCGGAGCCCACCCGGAGACAGGAGAGGGGCAGCGGGAGTGTCGTCAGCTCCCGTCCCCACAGACCACACCAAAGCCGGTGGCGGGAGGGCCTGCCGAGCAGGGACGCCCGGGGACGCCGGGTTAAAGGCCTCCAGGGGGTCTGACCGGCCTCTCGGGGCCCAGGCGGCCCCCCGGCCAGCGTGTTTGACCTGAAGGCCATCGCCCGCCTGCTGCTGCTGCCAGGTGTCCTTCGGGTCTTCCTGGTCAAGGTGGTCTCCGGCTTCCCTTCAGGTGAGTCCCACCTGGGGCCCCCAGGCCCGCGGGGCTGGCAGTTCCTGCCACAGGGACGGGCCTGTGGCCCGCGCCCCACACCTGCCCACACCACACCTGCCCTCGTGGTCAGCCGAGGTCCCCCGGGCACCTTCCTGATCCATCTGTGACTTAGTCCCCGGGGAGGGGCTTCCTGCAGGGGCCTGACAGGATCCCAGGGCCACGTGCCCCTCCCCGAACCAGGCACTGGCCTGGCGCCCACCCGGCGGGGAGGGAGGGAGGGTGGGTGACTCGCGCCCCTGACTGCTGCCTCCGCCCAGGGCTCTTCATGGTCATGTTTTCCATCGTCTCCATGGACTTCTTCCGGCTGGAGGCCGCCCAGGCCGGCTACCTCATGTCCTTCTTTGGGGTCCTGCAGATGGTGAGTGGGCGTCGGCGCACGGGCCTGGTGGACTGCGGTTCCCAGCGGTGTCCGGGCTGCTCTCCCGCCTCCCTGGGGCACTGCACGAGGGCTCCCGGCCCCTCCGCCCCTCCTCTGCCCCCCGCTGCAGCTCCCCCTGCCCGTGGCCTCGGCCGGCCGCCACGCCCGGGGCTGCACTCAGGCCCCTGCCCAGACCCAAGCCCACGCACCCAGAGCCACCTGTCGCCTGGAGGGCCTGTCCGAGCGGGGAGGTGTGTCCCAGTGAAGGCTGTGAGCCCCCAGCCTCCCGTGGGCAGCCGGCTGGGGTCTGCGTCCGCCCACCTGCCTGCCAGCCTGCGACCAGAGTGAGCTTCCCAAACCCCCACAGTCTCCTTTCTGCCCTGCCCGCCTCCGGGGGCTGTCGGGCGATCACATGACCCCACGTGGCAACGGGCCAGGACCAGGGCCAGGCACCTCCGCAGGCTCCGCGGCGGGAGATGCTCGCGCCTGTGCTGTGGCTGCAGGATGCCCTGGTGGCCGGGGTGGGGCGGTGTCCCGTCTGTCTGCCAGCCCCGGGCCCAGCCCTGCCCCTGCCTCCTCCACCCCAGCTCCACCTGGGCAGCTGGGCCAGCCCCGGCGGTGGCTGGGACAGGTGGCAACGTGCCACCACCCAGGACCCTGACAGCCGGAGTGTAGGAGGGGCTATTTTGGGACGGGTGTGGGGGCCCGGGGGTGCTCACGACCTCTCCGGAAGTGTGTGGCATTCCTGGCGCCCCAGGCCCTGGTGCTGAAATGGCCCCTCCTGGGAGGGCCGCACCCTGGGCGGAGGCAGCCTCTGCTCTGGGGGCCGGAGCGGCCACCCTGGTGGGAAAAAAGAGATAAACAGAACAACAACAATAACAATAATCTGCAGTTGGCAGACACGGGCCGGCTCTGAACGTGGCCGAGGTCTACAGACCCTCGAGCCCCCCGGGGCGGATGCTGGCAGCCTCTGACCTCCGGTGGGGGAGGGGGTTGGGCCAGCCAAGGCTGCAGCAGTGCCTCTACCTGAGCCGGGCATGGGGTGGCGGCCGACACCCTGGGGGACACTTTGCAGGCACGGGGGTCCTGAGCTGAGGGGAGGGTCCTGGCAGCCAGTTCCCCGAAGGCCTCCTGCGGAGCCTGC
The DNA here is from genome assembly GCA_008750895.1 of Mirza zaza. Lineage (NCBI taxonomy): Eukaryota > Metazoa > Chordata > Mammalia > Primates > Cheirogaleidae > Mirza > Mirza zaza. The sequence continues at coordinate 11,015 of VSMD01122066.1, forward strand.
CGGACGGAGCTTCCTTCCACCAGGCAGGTGCGCCCGGCCTGGCACACCTGGGGTGGGTCCCTGGTCACAAGGTAGGGGAGGAGGAGGTTTAGGTGGGGCGACTGCCGGGCAGGGCCCCCTACTGCAGAGAGCCAGGGAGGGGACGGGCGGGACAGGTGGGGAAGGTGGGCTCTGAGCAGAAGGGGCCCTGCAGAAGCCAGGGTGCTTTAGGGAGCCCAGGGACGCTTTGGGGATGGCGGGGTCGTGGGGGACAGGCTGGTGACAGTGGGAGGTGAGGAGGAAATGGGCCGTCTGGAGTCCATGGGGTCGTGGAGCTGCACACCTGTGCGCTCGGGTTCGGGTCTTGGCATTTGTGTTGAGTGCCGAGTCCTGACTCAGCTTTCCCGGTACGTGATCTCCTCTTAGATGCGTTGCACGGACTGCGACTTGTCAGATAGATCTTCCTTTTTTTTTTTTTTTTGAGACAGAGTCTCACTTTATTGCCCAGGCTAGAGTGAGTGCCGTGGCGTCAGCCTAGCTCACAGCAACCTCAAACTCCTGGGCTCAAGCAATCCTGCTGCCTCAGCCTCCCAAGTAGCTGGGACTACAGGCATGTGCCACCATGCCCGGCTAATTTTTTCTATATATATTAGTTGGCCAGTGAATTTATTTCTATTTATAGTAGAGGCGGGGTCTCGCTCTTGCTCAGGCTGGTTTCAAACTCCTGATCTCGAGCAATCCGCCCGCCTCGGCCTGGCCAGATCTTCCTTTAAGAAAACGTTTAAACACTCCAGTAAAAACCCAAAGACGACGCACGTGTGGAAGTAGGATTGTTTTAAAGGACACTTGCGTTTCGGTCGGGGACAATCTCGCTGTGCCTGGCAGGAAGGGCCAGGGACTGGTCAGAAGCGGTGGTTCCGCAGGGCTGGGCCTGCCCGGGACTCGGCCCCACTGTGGTCCCGGCTGTCCTGCTGGGAGCAGGAAGCGAGATGACCACGTAGGAAGTGGCCCTCACGCCAGGCCTGTCCATCTGAGTCCTGTCCGAGTCCCTGGTGCCCTGGCTTGGGCCTGGCCTTGCACCCCCGCCCCTCGAGGGACCTCAGGGCCGTCCGGGCAAGGGCTGCGGATGGCACTGGGCCTTCCCGGGCCTTCTCTGAGGAGGGGCTGGCTCGCTGAGATCCAGGCCTCCCTCACACCCACCTCTGTGCCCTCTCTCCCTGGCCTAGGTGACCCAGGGCCTGGTCATCGGGCGGCTGAGCAGCCACTTCTCGGAGGAAGCGCTGCTCCGGGCCAGCGTGCTGGTCTTCGTCCTGGTGGGGCTGGGCATGGTGAGCACTGCCCCCATGGGCTGCCCCACGAAGGAGGGGTCCCCGTCCCACCACCCTGACCTCTGCCGCGGGCATGGCGCCTCAGGCCACATCCCACGGGCCCACTTCGACTGTCCACCCCAGCCAGGGCCAGCCCCGAGCGAGCGGGCAGCAGTCAGGTGGGAGGAGCAGGCAGGGCTGCAGGGAGGAGCCGCCGGCCGGCCGCGTGCAGCCCCGCTCAGCCAGCCCCGCTCCCGCCCCATGCCAGGCCCTGATGTCCAACGTCTTCCACTTCTGCCTGCTGGTGCCCGGCCTGGTCTTCAGCCTCTGCACCCTCAACGTGGTCACTGACAGCATGCTGACCCAGGCTGTCTCGGCCGCGGACACGGGTGAGCCCCCTGTCTGGGGACGGGCAGCCTGCCCAGCCGCCCAGGGGGTGTGGGTGGGCTGGGCGGTGGATGGGTGCAGGCCCAGGCCAGGGCCGTGGGAGGAGGGCTGCCTGGAGGCGGCGTCTGGCTTGGCTGTGACCCACAGGCAGGGTTTCACTAACAGGGAGATGGGAAGCTGGGGTTCCGGGCGGGGCTGCTGAACAGGGGTGTGGAGGTGTGGGTTTGGACAGTGCCTGCAGAGGCCCTAGGGGACACAGCCCGGTGGCCCAGAGTGTAGGGGGAGGCCAGCCAAGACTCCGGTCCGGAGGGCCGTGCCTGCCAGGCTCCAAGGCCCCTGGGCTTCTGTTCCCCTTCCCCGAGGTGCTTCCTGAATGAATGAGTGAGTGAGTGAATGCACATTAGGAAGTCCCTAGGCCCCTGGGGGAGGACACAGGTGCCCCCAGACAGGCACCTCTCGGCCCAGCCTGCTTTCCTGAGGCCTAGGAGGGTCCCCCTTTCCAGACTGGGGGTCCCGGGGCCGGCTGAAGTCCAAGGACTTGGGGTTCGTCCAAACCTCCCCAGCGGCAGGGCCAGATTGCTCAGGGGGCCTGGCTGACCCCCGTCCGCCCGCCCACCGAGCCCCGAGTCAGAGGGTGACAGGCCCAGATGGGAAGGAGTTGGGGGAAGGGCCGGGAAGGGGCTGTCCTGGGCCATCCAAAGTCCCCAGCACTGAGGACGAGGGTCTCTCTCCAAATGTGCCGGGCAGGGCTGGGGGCACTCTGGAGAGGCGGAGAGGAGGGAGTGGGGCGAGGCCTGGGCAGGTGCACCGGAGCCTCAGGCAAAGCCGGCCAGTCTTGCCTAGGCCCCCACCCCCAGCCTGGGAGGAGCAGCACGTGGGGCTCCCAGACCCAGCCTGGGAACCACAGGCAGAGGGGGCGGTAGCTCTGCAGGGGCGGGGGAGGGGGCGAGGCTGCTCTTAAATTACAGCCTCCCCCCGCCCTCCCCATCCCCCAGGCCCTGAGCCAGGTGGAGCCTCGCCAGGCCCTGGTCCTGTGACCCGCTGGGAATCCCCAATTCTGAGAGGCTTGGAGGATCCCCTCTGGGCTTGGGGCCACTGCTTAGTGCTTTGGGGGGCTAGGAATTGGGCAGAGGGTGTCCTTCCACCTTGAGCTCTGGGGGTGGTCCCCTCGCTGAGAGCCTGCTGCCCCTGCCTCAGGTCGTGTCCACACGCACGTCCACCCCGGGGACGGCTCCAGAGGGGCGTGGAGAGCCCCTCACGCTCAGGCAGGGACAGCCAGTGGGGGCTCTCCCCACCCTGCGGGGGTGGCTGGAGCAGGGGCCGGTGGCCAGGAGGCTGTGCCCACCCCGAAACCCTGGCCCAGAGCCCCACCGGGTCTCAGCAGACCCCACCCCTCCCGCCGGCCCTCCGCGGCCAGTGCAGGCCCTGGGAACAAGCCCTGAGAGCCTCTCCGGACAGCCGCAGGGCAGATGCCGCCTCCGTGGCAGGCCTGGGAGGGCGGGGCCTGCTGCCCACGACCTGTGGCCCCATTCCCAGGCTCCTCCTTCACTGGGGAACTTTCTAGAGCAGGGAGGAGGCCCAGCCCCAGTCAGGGAAGCTCTGAGGCAGTCCCCTGCCCGGCTGGGTTACCCGTGGGCGCAGACTGGGGGTATCCGGAGCTGTGCTGTGCTCCCAGGGCCAGGGTCTGGGGGACCAAAGGCTCGGAGCAGGGAGGTGGAGCCGCCCTGGGGCGTTTCGGGGAGTATTTCACCCAGGCAGGGGGACCTGGAGGCCAGGTTGGGAGGTGGGGGTGGGTCAGGAGCCACGGGCGGCCGGGCCACATCCAGGAAGCAGGCACCCTGCCAGGGACCTGCCCAGGGCCTGACTCCTGTCCCCCGTCCCCACCTCCAGGGACCATGCTGGGCCTCTGCGCCTCTGTGCAGCCGCTGACCCGCACCCTGGGGCCCACCCTGGGCGGCCTGCTGTACCGCAGCTTCGGCGTCCCCGTCTTCGGCCACGTGCAGGCCGCCGTCAACTTCCTCCTCCTCCTTGTCATCTGGAGGCACCCTCCGCCCCGGAAGAGGGACAAAGTCCGGTGACTACCGCACCCAGCAAGGACTGGCAATAAACTCCCTCAGGACTCTTCCGGCCTGATTTCTGCAGCTCCCACGGGGCCTGTCTACGTCTGTCGCGGGGGGGGGGAGGTGCAGCTCAGGGGCTGGAGGGCTTCCTGGAGGAGGGGGCTGCAGTTGGGCCCTGGGGCTCCGGGCAAGACAGAATCACCCGTTTGTTCCCAGCCAGTAGTGCAACCTCCAGTCCACCAACGCCCAGCCCGCAGCAGCAGCCTGTTGGTTTGCGAGATCGGGGCACTGGATACTCGGCCGCTTGAGTCTGTGCTCCCGGGAAATAAATAGTACAGAAAAGGCCAGGGGAGCAAGGCTGGGGAGATCTAGGGAACAGGCCCTCACTGGGCCTCGGAGCACACAAGCCCCGACGCCCTGGTCCCAGACTGCACTGGCGACGACGCTGGCCCGGCTTCCCGAAGGGGCCTCCGTCTCTCAGCCTCCTCATCCTGGCGCCGATTTGTAGGGCAGGCCCCGTGCAGCCGCCTCCCTCGTGCCACCCCCAGCTCTGGGCTCCCCGGCGGGGGGTGGGGGCAGTAGATGGGAGGCCAGCCCTGCTGCTGTGACCCAATGACCAAGGAGGGATTGATCTGGAGAGAACAACCTCAACAAGGCCTGCAGATGCCCCTGGGACCAGGAAGGCCACCTCTCCGCCCTCGGGATTTCCTTTAAAAAGTTCTTAAGACGGGCCGGGCGTGGTGGCTCACGCCTGTAATCCCAGCACTTTGGGAGGCTGAGGCGGGAGGATTGCTCAAGGTCAGGAGTTCGAAACCAGCCTGAGCCAGAGCGAGACCCCGTCTCTACTATAAATAGAAATTAATCGGCCAACTAATATATATAGAAAAAATTAGCCGGGCATGGTGGCGCATGCCTGTAGTCCCAGCTACTCGGGAGGCTGAGGCAGGAGGATCGCTTGAGCCCAGGAGTTTGAGGTTGCTGTGAGCTGGGCTGACGTCACGGCACTCACTCTAGCTTGGGCAACAAAGCGAGACTCTGTCTCAAAAAAGAAAAAAGTTACTAAGACAGAATCCCCAAACCTCAGCATCCCACGGGCCCCAAACTGGAAGTGGCCCCAGAGAGCTGAGATGCACCCACCCCAGGCGGAGCGGGCGTCTGCTGGAGCCCTGCAGGGCCCGGGTCTCACCGCTTGGCCTCTACCATGCTGCGGGCGAGGTCGTGGCGGGAGAGGCCCTCGGCTGGGCCAGTGCAGGGTACCAGCCCGGTCTTCTCCACTGTCTTTGGGGGCACTGCCCCCTTTGCGCCGAGGATCCACATACAGTGTTTGGGAGGAAACTCCTTGCAGGGAAGGTTTCTTCTCCGGACCTGGCACCCAGGACTGCACCTCCCCAGCCTGTGTTGGCTCCCTACTGGGCCGAGGCTAAGTGACAGAGCCTAGGGCCCAATTTGGGGCTTCACTCCTCTCACTGCTACCTCCCCACCCAGCTCCCTGCAGCCAGAACAGTCCAGAAACGAAGGCGCCTCTGGGCAGAATCAGTGTCCAAGCCTTCTTCTAGCCTGGGCTTGTTCTCCACCAAGAGCCCCTCTGGGTGGGGGACAAACCTCCGGAGTCCTGCCTGCCAGGTGGCCCTGCCGCAGACTGTCTCGGTCCATCCCTGTCTACAGGGGACACAGCGGGCAGGGAAGGCAGAAGCGGCCAGCTGCCCAGGTAGCTCAGGAAGTGGCAGAGGGCTTCCTCTCCACCCCCAATGTCACAGGGCCAGCCCCTGGACACTCAAGGACATCACCCTCTTGCCACTAGAGACAGCACCAACCGCTGTTCCATTCCCCAAGGAACAACGCCCACCCTGCCATCCCCAGGCGGCGGGCCCTGGCCAGGAGGGCTCCAACGGGGGCAGGCAGGGGGGGTGCACCTCCTTCCGGCCAGCGGCTGGACAGGCGGTACGTGGGCAGGAGGGGTGAGCGGAGAAGGTCACAGCAAGCACATGCGGCAGCAGCGCAGACGGGGCGTTTGTGAGTGGACTCCGGAGCTGACATTGCCACCGTGTCCTTTCCGGGACACACCCGGGAGGGGAAGGTGGCCCTGGGAGTGGAAGGTGGCCCCGGCCAAGCCCCAGGCACTTCCTGGCCTCCAGGGAGGCGGCTGCCAAAGGAGGGGGTGGACCTGGCCCAGATGACACCATTCACTAAAAGCCAGGTCCCGCCCAGCGCCTTTCCGACCGACGGGGCGGGCACCGTGCAGCCCCAATCCAGCCTCCGCCCTCCACAAGAAGCTCAGTGCGCCACAGCCGATGGTAGAAAAAGAACCGCTCAAGTGATTTATTTGGAATGGACACATAGATGCAAAAACAAAATATTAAGACAAAACGGTGTCATGACAAAGACCCATCAAAATAAATATATAGATAGTCCAATAACTTAACGCGCCCGCGCGGCGGGGCCGGGCTCCGCACGTCCGGGAAGGTCCTCCTCTGCGGGCAGGTGCGCGGCGGCCAGGGCTCCCGCGGTCCCGGGCACCTGCTCGGCGCGGCCCCCAGGCGCGTGTGGCGTCCAGCGTGTGGCTCTGCGGGGAACGGGCCGGCGTCCAGCCTCAGTGCGCCGGGACGCCGGCGCGAGGCGGGCAGGCGACGGCTCCGGCCACGCGCCTCTCGGGCGCCGCGAGTGCGTGGCGCCAGGTGCCCTCTGGAAGCGTCTCCCGGCGAGGCAGGGCTTCCCCCGACGGCCGCAGTCCGGGCTTCCTGCCGGGCCGGGCCGGGCCGGGCCGAGCGCGGGCTCGGGCGGTGCGGGGCTAGGACGCGCGGGGCCCGGGCGGCGCGGGCGCGGGCGCGGCGCGCTCCTGGCGGCCGCGGAAGTCCTGCAGCGCGCGGCGGTTCTGGAAGTCGATGAGCGCCAGCGTGATGGCCGCGCTCCAGCAGCTCTCGCCCGCGCAGCGGAAGTCGATCTCCTTGCGGTCGGTGGTGACGATGGTGAAGTACACGTACTTGCCCGTGCGCTCCACGCAGTCCACCTTGAGAATGGAGTGGAAGCGCAGCTCCTTGGGGCGCGCGCCGGCGCCGGCGGGGAACAGGCTCAGGCGGTCGGGGGTGAGCACGCCGCGCTTCTTCTTCCACAGCTGGAACAGGCTGTCGCTGCGCTTCTCCAGCTCGCCCTCGCGCAGCACCTCGCCGGGGGTCTTCATGTCGGCCGGGCGCGGGGCGGCGGGAAGGGACACGGCGAGGACACTCGGGCGGCGGCGGCACCGGCTCTGCGCCGCGTGGCCCCGGCGCGGCCTTTATAGCGGCCCCGCTCCGCCCCGCCCCGCCCCGGCCCTTCCGCCCCGGCCCGGCCCGGCCCGGCCCGCCCGCCGCGCCCCCGGGGCGCTCACGGCCGCCCCTCCTCCTTGTCCGTGTCCCAGGCCTGCGCCCCCCAGCCCGGCTGGCCCCGCTGGCCCCGCTGGCCTGCCCGGGGGCGGCTCGTGGCCCCACCGCCGGGGCGCCGGCCCCCCGGCTCGCAGGCGCCCGCGCAGGAATGCGCTCCGCCCGCCCTGCCCGCGGTGACTCACGCCGGGAGCCCCGGGAAGCGCCCGTGGGCGCCGAGACCGCCGCGTCCAGACCCCCGCGCTGCGGGACCCTCGTAGCTCCCCCGCCCTGGGCGTCCCGTCGCCCTCGGGGCCCCTCCCGGGCACCCAGAGACCCTCTCCGGAAGGGGCCCTGTGCCAGTCGCCTTATCGCCCATCTTGCCGCCCACGGGCAGCGCCTGGAAGGACCTCCCCTGCTCTGAGCCTCGGTTTCCCACTCTGTGAACCCGCACGGTGACCTGCTGGGTCAGGTAGCGCGCGAAGGGCCACGCCAGCGCGGGATGCGCGCTCCCGATGTCCCGAGCGGGGTCGGCGCCCTCGGCCGCGCGGCACAGCCGGCGAGGGAGGCCCTGAGGGCCGAGGGGCAGCGGGGGCGGCTGAGTCATCGCCTTCCAGCCGGGCGGACCGGCGGTTCTATTTACCCTCTTCCTTTAAAGGGTTTAATAGCGGCGGAAGCGAAAGCCAGCTCCTCCCGGGTTCCCAGGGGTGGGGGTGGGGCCGGCTGAGCGGACCCCTGGGGGTCCCGCGCCCCGCCGGCTGCGCCCAGCTGCGCGGGGGTCCCACCGCTGGGTGAGAACCGACCAGGACGGCCTCGCGTTGCAAGCCCCGCGCAAAGTGAAAAGGAGAGTCCGTGGATTCAAAAAGTATTAAAAATGCCAACACGGGGACACCAGGGCGTCAAACCCAGTCCTGGGACCGGCCCTGCCCACCCCCACAAGCTTCGCAAGTCCCCTACCCTCTGACCAGCCCAGAACCCCGGCCCTCCACGGCACTGTGAGGCGTAAAGAGGCTTCTGCGGATGCCATCCGGTGGCAGCTGCAGCGGTCCCACCTGTGTGGCCAGGGCAGCTGGCATGGAAGGGCAGAGGACGCTGTCCCCTGCGTGGGACTGCAGTCAGCCTGGCCACCCTGCCCGCCCATCCTTGCAGGGAGGCTGGAGGGAGGGAGCAGGCCAGAGGGTGGGTAGAGAGATCGCCCCTCAGGACAGTGCCAGGTGGGCCCTGGGGAGAGGTGGTGAGCTCCCCGTCAAAGCTGGCATCCAGCCGAGCAGCCCAACTGCTGGGTGTGGGGGGGGGCACTGCAGGAGAGATGCTGACCCTCCCTGGTGTCCCGTCCCCAGCCACTGTGCCACCGCCACAGGGCTGCGCTGTCCTGCCTGGGTCCCCCCGGGCTGCTGGGCAGTGCCACCTGCCGAGGCGGCTCCTGGGGCAGTGGGAGACCAGGAAAACCTAGCCAGGGCTGGGGCGCTCCGCCACGGCTCAAGGGAGCCCAGAGCCCGGCCTGCAAGCTGTCTGAGGCCCAGCAGCTTGCCTCCCTCCCCCAGGGGCCAGTCAGTGGAAGCCCCAGACACTGGGCATAGTTTAAGCACCTACTGTGTGCCTGCAGGCCTGGCTGGTGCTGGAACCCCAGAGGACGGGAGCCCCACTTGCCCTCAGGAGCAGAGCGGGTACCAGCCTGGGAGGGCACGGGGCCGAGGACAGCACGGAGAACTCTGTGGGGTCCCAGGGAGACCTGGAAGGGCCAGCTGGTGTCCGTGTGCCAGGCACTGTGCCCAGGCTACACCTACTAACCCTGAGAGCACCCCAAAGTGGGTATTCTAACCCCCACTTCACAGATGAGCAAGCAGGTCGGGGGAGGAGAGGGCTTCGAGGGAGAACAGGTGGGGTGCTTCCCTGAGCCCCGCCTCTCTTGGTGGGTACCCTGGCTGTTCCAGGGGAGGCTGGGAGGCCTGCAGCGCAGGGCTGGTGCTCTGACTGGTGGGGGCTGGGAGCCCTGGTTCCAGGCCCAGCCCCCTCTCTGCTGCTGCCCTCATAGACAAGGTCAAGGTCAAGGCAGGGCTAGTGGGAATAGGTCAGGGCCCTGGCAGCTTCACCACCTACAGCCCCTGCCCCAGGGGCCGGGTCCTGGGCAGCTGCCAGACACCCTGGTCCCCTGCTTGGCCAAACCGGCTGAGAACCTGGTCAAGAACCTGGCTGAGAGCTGAGGGGAGCTGGCTCCCCATCCCGGCCGGCCGGGACCAGGTGGGCCAGAGTGGGACTTCAGGATGCCCGGGCCTTCTGCATAGGCGTGGCAATGATGATCCACCGTGTCGGGGGCTGCAGGGTCAGGAGGCCAAGCACCACCTGGCAGGTCGCTCACAGACAGGTGCCGTCCTGGGGCTGCAGCAGCTGGCTGAATGCCCGCCTGCCTCCCCCACCCCAGGCTGATCCACCGTCCCGAGTCACCCATGGGCCCTCACTGCAGCCAGTGGCCCCACTGGCCCAACTCCAGCTGTCCTCCCCACCGGGCCTTCCTCACCTGGGACAGGGCAGGAGCCTCCTGTGGCCCCACCTGGGACTGAGCAACCTCCCACGTTAGTAACGCCCTGGGAGGAGCGACTGCCCTGATTTCCAGAAACAGTGGCTCAGAGAGGTGCAGTGACTGTCCCCATCGCCCAAGCTGGCCTGTCTGAAGGTCCCCTCTGGAGGATGGGACCGGGGTGGGGGAGAATAATGAGGAAGCAAAGTGCTGACATAGGAAGCCCGGGCAAGGAGGTTTTGAGGGACCCTGACCCCAGGGCCATTTGATAGCCAAGAGCCCAGAGGAGCCTCCAGGAAGGAGACTGGACACGCCCCCTTCCCAGTTTCCTGCCGGGTACTGGGGACGCTGGCGTGGGTCCGGCTGCGCCCCATGGGAGCTGCGCCCAGTGGTGCTGGAGAGCAGGGAGCCACCGGCCTGAGAAGTGTCCGGGCCTGGCAGCCACCGGGAGGCCCATGTGACCTCTTTTCCCCGCCAGGGTCCCCAGGAGGCAGGGCTGCTGGGGCTGCTGCCTTGGCTTCGCAGGGAACACGGGTGGCGGTTTCAGAGGTGAAGTGACTCCTGCAAAGTCACACAGTGGCCAGTGGGACTTGAATCCATCACTGTCCCCGCCTACTGCACCCTGGCGCTCAGAGGGCTCTCTGGGTGGAGGCATCTGGCGGCTGCTTCCCAGAAAAGGGACGGCTCAGCCTCACGGTGGTGGCGTCAGGCAGCGTCAGTCCCAGCCAAGTTTACTAATATTTGTTCAAGGCGCCACGCTGGGATTTGCATGGGGCCTCAGCCAAGGGGCCCCCACCCCCAGGCAGGCAGTGGTGGGGCAGTCTGGGCCCCAAACATCCGGCCTGGGACACCCACCCAGCTACCCACCCGGGGTCCTGTCCAGCCTTCGGGCTCCTCAGCACGGGAGCCCGGCTGTGCGAGGCTGTCGGCAGCCGGGCGGAATGTGGGCACCTCTCCGAAACTCCCCGAGTGAGGTCACTTCCACACGGTGACGAGGCTGAGCCCTCCAGGTACTTGCCTGACCAGCCCAGCCATCGGCCAGCCTGTGAGATTGCCGTGTGTCATCGGGCCTGGCCTGGGTGCCCGGGGCTCGATACCACCCTCTTCCTGTGCTCAGGGACAGTCCCTTCCTCGGGAGTGGCCCCTGCCTCCCCCAGGAAGCCCTCTCCGGTTGCCAGGGCACATTCGAAAGCCTGCCTCCCGCCAACCACGTGACTGCTGGGCCTCAGGGCCCTGAGCCTACTCCCATGAGAGCCTGGGGAGGGCGGGGGAGGCCCAGGCTGCCAAGTCCCAGCACCTGAGAGGCACCCTGGTGCCACCTGACCTGAGCCTGGCACGCCCGTCAGCCAGGGCCTATGACTCAGGCCCGCCCTGGATCTGTCTCCTCCCAGCCAAAGCCTGAGGAAAGTGAGAGGCCTCCGGTGCGAGGCACCTGACTTCAGGTACTTGCTGTCAGCCTGGCCGTGGCCTCTTGGGGTTGTATCCTGTGCCTCCGGTTCCCTGAGCCCCTCCACGGGAGTCTTGACAGGCAGGGCACTGGGGACTGAATGAGGGTCCCCTTGTGTGGGGACCTCACAAGGCACTGGGGACTGAATGAGAAACCCAGACCACCCTTCCCTCCTTGGCCCCTGGTGAGCTCCTATTCATCCCTCAGTACCCTGCTCAGAAATTACTATCAGCTCCTGGCATACAGTGACAGTGTTTCCTTCTTTTTTTTTTTATTATTTTTTCATTTTAACTTTTCTTCATTAAATTTATTTTCTTTTGTTTATTTTTTTTCTAGCACTAACCTTTTTTTTCTTTTAGAGACAGAGTCTCACTAACTGTTGCCCAGGCTAGAGTGAGTGCCGTAGCGTCAGCCTCGCTCACAGCAGCCTCAAACTCCTGGGCTCGAGCAATCCTGCTGCAATTCCGCTTCTCATTGGCGTGTCATCAGAACTGAGAGCAGGGCTGGAACAGACGCATGCATGCCCACGATGGCGGAAGTGTTCGTGCAGGCAGGCCCGCCAGGCGTGTGTCACAGGGTGGTCGCCCGCGCAGCGCAGCAGCACCCAGCCTTGCCAAGGACGGGGTGTGACGCGGGCCACCACGTGGATGGACCGCGAGGACACTGCGCAGTGGGGCCACGCAGGAAAGGACATATGCGGTACGATCCATGTAAGTGGATGACACGAGGCCCCAGTGTCCTCAGACCCGCCGAGGCAGAAAGTGGAGTGGGGGTGCCAGGGGCTGGGGAGACAGTGCCTCACAGGGACAGAGCCTCGGTCTGGGATGGTGAGAAAGTTCTGGAGATGGGTGGTGGCGGTGGGCGCATGGCAACACGAATGTGCTTACGGCCGATGAAGTGTTTCACTTGAAAACGGCTAAGCTGGTATGTCTTCTGCTGTGTGGACTTCGCCACCATTTAAAAGGTTCATTTACATGTGACTCTCACGTGTGCAGAGACGGGAGCCGGTCTCCTCCTGCGCCTGGGCCACCTCCCCTCACTGCCGAGGGGCCCGCCACAGCTTGCTCATCACCCGTGATGGCTCTCGTGTTGCGGCCTCACGGGCACCTTCCTGCACGCATGCAAATCCTCACCAGGGCCGAGCGCAGGCACTGCCGGGGCGCCGGGGAGCGCGGGTGTGGGGGCTGCGAGCAGACGGCCCGACGCGGGGCCCTGCTACCCGCACCCCACCCCAGGCTGCAGGTGCCCGCTGCCCCGAGGCAGGGCCAACGATGGACGCTCTGCACAGTTTGTTTTTTGTTTTAACCAGCCTGGTGGCCAAAAACTGGGGTCTTATCTCCACGCGCATCTCTCTGCCCGCCAGGGGCTGCCTGTCCCTTCAGCTGCTCGTGGCCTTGGCGCGGCCGTCTCCTCTTCACGTCCTCTGCCTGAAAAGCTCCGTTTGTGGGCTGACAAAGACACATCCAAGTCCTAATCCCTGAAACCTGTGGATGTGACCTCCTGTGGCTTGAGACTGACACTACCTTATTGGCAGATGCGACTGAGGTGGGGACCCCGAGAGGAGCTTTTCCTGCACTACCCGGCTGGGACCCAGTGCCTCACGTGTTCCCTCGGGAGAGACAGGGAAGGCACAGAGAGGAGGCGGCTGAGGGAAGACAGATTGGGGCGATGTGGCCACTGCCAAGGAACACCTGGTCCCCCAAGCAAAGGTCTGGGGTCCTACTCCTTGTGGAGGGCAGCCCCTGCTGGAAATGGGGCAGGTGGAGGCCCAAACCCCTCCTCAGGGCTCCTTGGTGGCCCAGCACCTGTGCCCAAGGCTGTCCCCAGGACCCACCCCATCCTGTTTGCCGAGGCCCCAGCAGCGGCTCCAGGCCGGGCAGACACTGATGTGGGCAGCAAGGGGGTCAGGGGTCGGGGATCTGGAGAGGAGGTGAGGCCTCTCCCCATGTAGATGCGGAAACTGAGACCCAGAGCGGCTGGGAAACTTGGTCACCACCACAGGCCTCTCGAGGACGAGCAGAAGAGCCCATGGCAGGTACACCCGTGTGGGTCTGCCGGGTGGTGTCCTGGAGGCAGCCGGTCCCTTTCTCCTGGGCCCAGCCAGGCCTGTTGGGTTGTCATGGAAAGTAACATCCGGCCGCCGCCCCAGGAGAGCTGAGTCAGCCCAGCCAGGCCAGGCGGTGACTGGCAGTGGGGACAGCTTGCAGGCCGGGCCTCCACCCAGGCACACCAAGGTGACTTGGCCTCGGCAGGGTGTGTCCAGCCTCACCCTCCTGCTGGCCCAGGGAGGCTCAAGGGTTGATGGCCTGGTGGGAACCCGGCTGAGCTGGGCCCATGCGACCTGGGGCAGGGCTTCTGTTCCGAGCCTCAGGGTCTGCGCCTCTCCAGTGGGGAGGGCCCATGTGCACACGGTGCCTGGAACACGCCATCAAATCCAGCGGGACAGAAAGCCCAGCGGGGCCAGCCTGCAGTGGGGTCCTGGAGCCCCTGCCACGGAGGGCCACTGCCTGTCAGCGTTGCCTGGTGGGTGGAGCCCAAATGGCTGGGTCTGGGGTCCCTCGGGTCTCCACCCTAGATGGCTTTTGAGGTTGGGGTGGGGAAGTGACATCTACCTCCAGAGGCTGGGGAGTCACTGGCTCTGACGGGCTTCCAGGCAGGGGCCAAAGTCCAGTCAGTTGGCGGGGAGCCACATCAGGGACGGTCACTTCTCTCACCCCGTCCCCAGCCGCCCCTTTGCAGCCCACCTCTCAAGTCTCTTATTGTTCACCGGGTCCCCAGCCCTGAGCCTGGACTCGTAGCCAAGCAAGTCAGGGCCAGGGTGAGCCAGGGAGGCCAGAGGTCAGCACAGCCACCCAGAGTGTGCCAGCACCAGCCAGTGAGGCCAAGGGCCCCATCCATCCCTTTGGGCTGCTCCTCCTGCCCCCACCCCTACACCACCCCCACCCCCCACCCCACCCCCCGCCTGGGGGCGAGCTCCCATCCTGGCAGTAACAGGCCTGGGGCGTTCTGAGGGACGGCAGGGATTGCAGGAAGCCCTGGGCCTGTACCTGGGGTCCTCGTGGGGAGTCAGGTCTTTGTCCCACATAAATGGGGCCTCAAGCCACCAGAGCAGACAGGCCAAGTCCAGGACACACCGCCACTGGGCCGAACCCCAGGCAGCATGGACGGCGACAGCCCTGCCTGAGGAAGCAGCTGTCGGGGGCGCCGGGTGGGGACACAGCTCCTGACTTAAGAGGAAAACTGCAATCTCAACTGGAATCAGCCCATCGTGGGAGCTTTTGAAAAATGAGCTTCACTTAAGTCTAATTTACACACAACCAAATCCTCTCATTTGAGGTGACTTGTGGATACCGGGTACCTATCCCCAGTCTCCCTCCCCTCCGCCATCTCCATCTACCACCCCCACAGCTCCTTGGCCAGCCCTCCCACGGATCCCTGGCCCACAGGGCTGTCCCATGGCTCCTATGGCAGGTTCTGGAGCTTCACGGCAACGGGAACGTCCAGCGTCTGGCTGGCTCACTGGTCACCTCCCACCCTCTTGTTGCTGAGAGTTGCCATTGCCAATGTACAGCCACTGCCACCACCCAGTTCACTGTTGGCAGCTGAGGGAAGCACTGGAGCCACCGTGCAGGGGTGTGGGGGGTCACCAGGGCTGCCAGGCCCCAAGGTGGGGCCCCATCCGCCTGCCAGGCTGCACTCCCATTCCTCCCTCCCAGGGCCCAGGAGGAAGCTCGAAGGCCAGCTGGGCCCTTAGTCCTGGTGGTTGTTTACTTTTTGAGACAGGGTCTGGCTGTGTTGCCCAGTCTGGTCTCAAGCAATCCTTCTGCCTCAGCCTCCCAAGTAGCTGGACTGTAGGCACGTGCCAGGGCCAGCTCAGTCCTGGCTTTGAGTGGGTCTCACGTCCCTGGGAGGCATGAGGGGCAGCATGAGATGAGTGGCCGCATGGAGGACAGAGCGGTAGGGGAGGCCCGGGCGTTGAACCCCCTCCTGTGCCTCAGCAGGAGGCTGTCCAGGGTGTCAGTTGGGACAGAGGAGTGGCCAGGCAGGCAGGGCTGGGGGTCCTGTGGCGGCGGCAGCTGGACCTCAGGACCGGCGGGGGGAGCACTGCCCGTCCCACCAGGCTCTTCTCACTGACCCGAGGACAGCCTCCCGCAGACTCTCACCCAGTGAGGCGGGAAGAGTGGACGTGGGCCCGTCCCACACAGGTGACAGTGGTCAGGAGCCGGGCAAGGGCTGCAGGGAGCACCCCTGCCAGGCCAGACTCAGAGCAGCCCTCCAGCACCGCTGGGACCCAGGCCCGCCCATCACCAAGCTTCCCTCAGTGCTGAAACTGTTCCTGTTAATTTCCTGCAAGTTACTTGTACACAATTAATGATTTTGTGCAATCATTCCTGATCTTTAACTAACTTGTGAACTATATTTTTTTTTTTGAGACAGAGTCTCACTCTGTTGCCCAGGCTAGAGTGAGTGCCGTGGCGTCAGCCTCGCTCACAGCAACCTCAAACTCCTGGGCTCAAGCCATCCTCCTGCCTCAGCCTCCCAAGTAGCTGGGACTACAGGCATGTGCCACCATGCCCGGCTAATTTTTTTTCTATATATATATCAGTTGGCCAATTAATTCTTTCTATTTATAGTAGAGATGGGGTCTCGCTCTTGCTCAGCCTGGTCTCGAACTCCTGAGCTCAAACGATCCGCCCACCTCGGCCTCCCAGAGAGCTAGGATTACAGGCTTGAGCCACCGCACCCGGCCTGAACTATATTTTTATGTATAGGCTCATTTTAAATGCCCCAGGGGAACCTGGCATATTTGGAGAGCTTGCGGAGCCTTCCACAAAACTAACTGATTTGTAGCTCAGCCAACAACCCCCCAACCCCCAGCAAGGCAGTGAGTGGCCAATCTTGGGGAGCACGGCTCTTCCAGGGGCACAGGCAGGGCTGTCGTCTCTGGAGCTGAGGACGGGTCACTGTGAAATGGCACCTGCTCCATCAGGCTGGGTAATACCCATGGGGTTGGGCAGTCTGAGGCAGCTCCGCTAGGTACTCCGTGGGCAGGAGGGGGAAGAAGGGGCACAGCATGGACACCAGCTCTACAGACCATGGGGACATGCCAGATGCACATTCACTCTAGCCTGTGCCTGGCCATCTCTGTGCCTTCTCGTGGCCACCAGTGCCCTCTCCTTTCCTACCGCTCCCGGGGAGAAGGCAGCCATGCAGGCTGGCCATGGGCAAGCTGGAGGTGGCAGGGCGCGGCTGGCCTCATGGACAGTGAGCCACCACACAGCTGCCTTCTCTGGGCTGCCGTCTCATGGCAGGCAGGCAGCGCTGCTGTGGTGGCAGACGTTTTTGCGTGGAGCTCCTCCCTCCTCATTAAGCATGGCAGAGGCATCAGAAAGGCAGCGAGAAGAAAGATCAAACATGGGCTTCCTGCAGGAAGTTTCCCTCTGGAGGTCTTCTGGATCTACAAGGCACAACCCACAGACTCTGGAGAAATGACCCCCTGCCCCCAGGGCAGGAACGAAGTCTTCCCCAGGGTAGCAAAGGGCCCGAGAGGGCCCCTAACTCCACAATGAAGGGGCCCTGCGCAGAGAAGACCGCAGGTCCCGCAGGCACCTGCGCGCAGCCTCTTTCTAAACACCTGCTTTCAAAGCCTCAGAAACAAAATGCAAAGCCGGAAGACTGGAAGTCCTGGATCTACCAACACCCAGGTCCGGACAAGAGTCCGGCTGGCTGCGTAGCCCCATCCATGAGCCGCCCAAGAGGAGCAGACCGCGGTGCCCGCCCGCCCACTTCTCCCACAAAGCACAGCGCTGGCTTCATGTTTCACAACTTTAATAGAATATTCTAACTATTCTGTACAAATTGAAAACAACGTATTCAGTTACAAATGTGTTATAAGGTAAGGCTGAGCACTGTCCTAACATACCTGGTCACAGTGTGGACACAGCAGTCCCGGCTGCCAGGGACTGCTGTCACACACGTGGAAACCCCACAACGCCAGTCAGGCCAAACCCAAGGCTTTGAAGACAGGATGAATGATGGGGCCCAGAAATGGAGTCACTGACAGGGCGACACTCGCACTCACACTGAACCGGAAAGCTGCACGGGCTGCGCAGCTGCTCCACAGGGAGACCGAGCAATGCGCTCTGCCCACACTGCGCTCTTCACCAGCGACACGTGGTCTGCATGTCATGAGAACAAGCTCCTGCCTCCGGCAGCAGGAAGCAGATCGTTTCTTCTACACAGGCCTCGCTCCCACTAGGAGACGGCACACCTTCCTGCTCAAGTCACCAACACGGTTCCAAAGTTGTAAGGATGAGTGGCAGCGTGAGCTCAAAGTCGTCACAGCATGGATGAATAAATAAATACGAGGACGACCCTGCAGCGCTCGCCTCAGAGTCGTGTGCACCACAACCCCACCCCCACCCCTAGAAAAATAAAACGCGAGGAAGTAACATCCTAAGGAGAACATGACCTTACTCTACGTAGCTCTTCTGAGATGATTAGAATACAACAGTTGAAGCAGCGTTCACACTCAGCAGATTAAGTGGCTGGAAATAGCGTGTGGGTTTCTTCAAACGAAAGGGAAGCGTTCTGTCCGATTGCAGGAGTGGTAAAAGAGGTTCTGGATGCCCTGGAATATCACCAGACCTCAGCCCTTTAGCCAAGTGACCTCCCAGCTCCACCCCATGTGGTCTACGGGGCCCTCCCAAAGGGCAGGGCCTGGGAAAGTCCAGAGCTACAGGCGCCAAGGCCGTGGAGGGTGCTGGAACTAAACCTCCTATTTCTGAAATGCATTTCAGTTGCCACTGTACAAGTTAAGCAAAATAATAAAGAAAAAGGAAAAGTGAAAGTGAAAATCATGCACTTGAGGACGAGTTAGATGTCATAAGCACTGTGGACAGGATGGTGCAGAGGAGGACCGAGGCCCCTGTGTGTGGGCCCGGAGTCCTGACAGCTTGCGAGGTGACCACCGGCAGCAGGGCCATCGCGCCTCACTGCTGCTTGCATTCCGCGGGCTGGCTGGGCTCTTTCTGTCAATGAAAGAAAACAAGACTCATAGAGAACAAAACCAATGTCACCACCTGCCTCCAACCAACAAAGAAAACCAAGACTCAATTAGTTCATTCATTCTCACTGAAAAACAGTAACCACAAATGTACTTGTAAAAACAGTGACAAAACACAAAGCTAATTTCCCAGGAAAAAAGTCACAGCAGGGCTGCCGTTTCTGTCTTTATATATGCTTCTGAAGCATAGATATACTTCTGAAGCATTCAAATTCCTGGTGTATTCAGCAGGAGGGGCTCAGGGACTGGGGGTGGGGGGGGGTTCCAGGCAGCCTGCACCTGCCATGGGAAGCGCAGCAGGCACAGCACCTGGAGGCCCTGCTCCCCAACAGTCCTGTCTTTGAGGTGCATGGCTGTCGCTGGCTAGGCAGGGACGGATGCTCACAGAGTGGCAGCATCTCTTCAGGTGGGGACTTGCTCCTTTTGCTAATGGGGAAGAAGTGCCCCAGCAGATCCACAATCAGGTGGCCTAGGCCACTACCAAGAGCTCCAGTCACCCATCCTCCTCCTAATGGTCTCACCAAATGAGAAATTCCACCCTTCCAGTAAAAATATCCAGGAAATAGCACTCCCCTCTCAGAGGAGCAGATTAACTTCAACATAACCACTTTCAGCAACCCCATGAATTTTGTGTGGAGGCCAACAAGAGCCTGAGAAATAGATAAGGATCTCACTAACACTTCTGATCTACTAAGTTTACTATTCTGTGACCTGTGATTTCTGGCTGCTAAAATTACAGATTACTCTGAATATAATCTGGTACACCTACGGAGTCTAGGAAAAACCTGTGCTATATGGTTTATAAGAACACCAGGGGTAACAACACTGACTCCTTTTGTGGTATAAATTGGGGCTACAGTTCATTCTTTGGAAAATCACCTTTAAGCAATGAAAACATATTATGCATAAAACACACCAAGTACCCTTGGACCCTGGTGTAAGCTCTTTGTTTCCAAGTGTCATGGAAAGAGCCCAGGAATAAGCCTGAATCCTTGGGGTCGGGCCCGGGTCTCTGCCCAGCAGAGCAGCAGCCACTCTGGGAGACCCCGTCTGCACCTCCACTGCCCCATGGGCTGCCCAATGAGCCTGGCCCGAGACAGTAAAGACAAGCAAACCCTGGCCAAAAAGGTGCTGACCTAGTCCTGTGCACCTGCCATCTGAGGGTGGGCCTGGAGGTGGCCCAATGAGGTGGCTGAGGGCATCAAGAGCATGGGCTACACCAGGCAGGCGAAGTGAGACAGGAAGCGGGACAAGCGGTGTGTGCAGGAGTGGTGCGCATGAGCCAGAGGGACCGGGCTGGAAAACGGGAAGCCAGTAAAGGGGTTCTGTAGGGTGAAGGGGAGAACTGGGGCCATGAGAGCCTCCATCTTTATGTCTCTTTAAGGTACACACACAATGTCACGTAATACACAGTATTTTATAATGTATCCTACTACATGTTGAGCATCCCGAATCCCCAATCTGAGATGCTCCAAAGTCCAAAACTTTTTAATTTTTTTTTTTTAAGTTTGTGAGATCTGAACAAAGTCTAAAACTTTTTGAGTGCCAACATGACACGCAAAGGAAATGCTCATTGAAAGATTTTGGATTTGGAATGCTCAACCAGTAAATATAGTTTAGTACAAGTATCCCCAGCCCCAACAAAAACCCAATCCTCATTTTTGATCCCAAGCATTTTGGTAAGGGACATATAACCTGTACAAATATAAATTATCCTGTATCGCATAAATGATGTGACACATATTTTCAAAACCAATAACCAGGTGGTGAGGTCTGCGAGAGGGCA
>VSMD01122068.1:0-16134 GCA_008750895.1 Mirza zaza
AAGGGGAGGGAAGGGAAGGGAAGGGGAGGGAAGGGAAGGGAAGGGGAGGGAAGGGAAGGGAAGGGAAGGGAAGGGAAGGGAAGGGAAGGGAAGGGAAGGGAAGGGAAGGGAAGGGAAGGGAAGGGAAGGGGGAAAGAAAGACAACAATGTGATCACTCTATTGTCTCACAGTTTGGGGGACACCTACCACAGTGTCTACAAAATATACTCAAAATATAGATGAGGTAAAAATGTGATTCAGGTGATTCTGCATACAGAGTTAACCACTGGGCCAATTCAGTATATCTTTCCTTATAGTTATGACCAAACATCTGTTTACATTTCAAAATACATAAAGAGTAAATTATTTTTGCTTCTCCCCCCTCTTTTTATTACCAAAGAAAAGAAAAATATAAAGATAGCACAATACATAATTGCATTCACACTACATTATAACTCTGAAATACACAGTCTGAGATTGAAAGAGAACATAAAAGTAGTTACTTTGGTTCCGTGACAGATAGGGCCATGGTTTTGTTTTATTAGAAGATTTTTACATTAAAAATTATTTTCATAATTTTAAGTTGATTTAAACTGGTTCTTTTGAACTCCAAATCATATCCTATTTTCTCTCTGAAACCTTTTCAAGAACCTTCTGGAAAGAAATAATGTTTCCTCTCTGAATTCTTTTACAATTGTTGCCCATGAAACTCATCTATCATACACCATTTCAGTGACTTACAGCTCTTTTCCCCATCTTCCCTGTGGCCTTCCTGCCTATGTACAATAGACTCTACACTCCTGGAGGACAGGTGTTATGTTTTCTATTACTTGAGGGCCTCCTCCAGTGCCTTATAAACTCTCTGCCAAACTGCCCCCAGCCAGCCCTTTCCAGCCCTGCCTGGAGAGCCCTGAACTCCATTATCCAGAAAGCTACAATTCGCAGCTGTGATCCTGCCATCCCATGCAATTCAGACTCTCTCTCGAGTACAAACTCTCATGGAAATGGCTGGGCCATTCCTCCTCCATAATCTCCTTCTCTAAAAGTCTTTATTGGCCCCAGGACAGACATCGCGAACTGAGTCTCTGTAAATCAGTCAGCCAGAGCTGTGCGGAGTGCAGGCTGAACACCAGCCCCACTGCAGTTCGCTTCGGCTCTGTTCAGCCCAGAAGTAAGAGGCACCTTGCTTTTCCAGGCAGGGAGGAGACGAGCAGGATGCAGCCTGGAAAGAAAGCAGCAGGTTTGGTGGAAGGAACAGACTGCACTGTCTAAGAAGATGCCAGCTGAAAGATTTAGGCTAACAAAGTTCTGGAAGTTAATCTGAGGCTTCAAAAGTTGGAACCAAGGTTTCAGAGAACTTTTGAAACACCTGTTTTCCGTGACCCCGTGTAAATTTAGGAGAGAACAGAGTATCTATCAGCCACAGCAAGGACGTGTCTTCACCTGCTACCCCAGTGGGCCTGATCTCTGGAAGCAGAGCTGACAGATTTATACGAGAAAAGGAAGATAATAGTCCTGCTAAAATTGTGCATATTTTAAATCACAGGGAAGGGAGGAAACTGAAGCAGAGACAAACTGAAGGGAGATCTGGAGAGAGACGATCTCTGACAAGTTCTGCATTATCTCTGTTGTGAGAAGGCAGAGGAGCTCTTTCCCTTCAGAGAGTGGTCAACCCAGCATTAAATTTGTGTCCATTTGGGGTGGGGGGAATTAAATTAAGGAGCACTAAAAGTACTTTGTAGAAGTCCCTTTTGCCTCCAAATCTGAAAACGTATAACCTGTTTTCACTTCTCTTTCCTTCATTTATTTTATTTTTCTCTCTTCATATTTAAAAGCATTCCCCTTGCTTTGTGTGAATACTTGGTGCAGGAACAAAAGGCCCATTTGTCACTCGGGAGACTGAGAACACATCGGGTGTAATGGAATTCTGGCCGGGGCAACTCTCATCATTTGTGCAGACATTTCATCACTGTACTGTGACATTCTGTGCAATTTGTCTACTGCTAATCTACATGACCTCCACACAGCATCTTCACAACATTATGTAATTAATATCTTTAAACAAATCTCTCTTCACTACCCTGCCCTTGTAATTTCCTAAAAAGCTTCTGGCTTAGTCCTCAATCTTAGCTGAATTAATATACTCTGAAAGCAAAGTCACATGCAGGGGACAGGAACAATTAATGATAATGTACTCGAGTACAAGGGAGAACAGAGAGGAGGGAAGTCTATCCTGTTATGCGACTGTGAATCCATAATATCACAGCATCCATGTATTGCTAAAAATCCTGAACCCAAATCCTTTATAAAACTGCATTACTAATGCAAATGTGGTATGTTTCCCTAATTGGATTATGCTTTTTTGGGTACAAAGTGGAAGTACTTGGCTTTTATATTTTGATTTTATCTGTTAAGGCCAATATAAAGAGGGGTGCAGCAGCGAGAGCAAGTCCTATCTGGGGTGCTCTGTGCACCCTTTGGAATGCCCTCTGCTTCATGTGTCCTATCTGAACCCTCCCCGTCACTCAATGCCCAGCCCCTTTCACCACGATCCAGGAGTTTTTCCCATAATTCTAGTTTACAAGGCTCAGGCTTGCTCCCCATGTGGATTCACTGCACTCATCGTTCCTGATGGGCGTCTCTCAGGGAGTCCTGGGTCCTCCTATCTCTAGAACTAACTGAATGTGAGACTTTGAGTAAATGAATCTGGCACTGTATGAGTCAGGGGTCTCCAAAGAAACAGAACCAGTAGTATAGGTATGCATGTATGTGTACATGGAGAGAAACAGGGGTGGAGGGAAAGAGAGGGATTATAAGGAATTGGCTCACATGATTATGGAGACTGAAATGTCCAAAAATCTGCCATCTGCAAGCTGGAGACCCAGCAGAGCAAATGGTGTAAGTTCCAGTCTAAGAGCAAGAGGAGACCAATGTTCCAGCTCATGCGGTCAGGCCAAGAGAGAGAATTCGCCCTTCCTCGGCCTTTTTGTTCTATGTAGGCCCTCAGTGGATTGGAGGATGCCCACCCACATTGCACAGGGCAATCTGCTCTACTCAGTCTCTCAATTCAAATGCTAATCTCATCCAGAAACACCCTCATAGACACACCCAAAAATAATGTTTAACCAACTATCTGGGCACCCCGTGACCCAGTCAAGTTGACACATAAAATTAACCATCATAGCAACTATTTTGTTCTTTCTCTTGGCAAAGGAAAAGATCAGATTAGATCAAAGTTCACTAAGATGGTTTAGTTGTTCCTCATGAATAACTGGTGTTAAACTGTTCTTTTTAAAGCGGGAACTTCTCAGAACCTTTATATGTTAAAATGAAGAGTTCATTTCCATAAGCAGTTTATAATGTGCAGCATTTCCTAAACTTAAGTGACCAGGAAGCATTTTGAAAGGTTGATATACCATGGAAAACCTTCCGGAAAATGTTGAACCCTAGTCTCTAGCATTTCTAGGATGGGGTCCTTCTTAGTCCTGACAGCGGGATCAGTTGCTTCTGTGTTGTCATTTAACTTATGCCTTGGCTTTAACCATAAATCATGCAGCAATGTATTTTTATCATGTATGAGATTTTAAAATTATTTCTTCAATCTCTCTACATACAGGCCAAACATAAGTGTACTATTTAACATATTAGAACTTGTAAACATGATCATTGCCTATAAAAGGAAAAATTACCCATAAAGCATGCTTTACTAGGAGGCTATTTCACCTGCCAACCTTCAAGATGGTGAAGATGAACATGAAGTCAGACTGTCTACTCCCTATCTGAACCTTCTTGAGCCACCATTTGGTGACCCCTGATAAGGCCCAGATTGGCAGCATATTTCTTCCCAGCAATCGATAAATTTCAAAAAGATTTTCATCATCACCTTCTGCGAGAGAAATCTGAGAAATACATTTCTTCGGTATCATCAGAAAATATGTTGCTGCCCGAGGGAAGATATCATGGAGAGCAAGACACTGGTCATCCCCAAAAATGTTTTGCCTGGGATTTTCTTGTAGATGGTCTTTCCAAAGATCATGTTGCCACCATCTCCTCTGCCATCACAGCTGCCCCTGCCCCACAATGTGGGGGCTCACAGAGAAGCCTCAGGCCTTATGACTTTTTTCACCTATGTAGTTGTGTCTTGTCTTTCCAACTGGATCATGAACCATTTACACTCTGGACTCATATCATCTATATCTTTGTGATTTCCCAAATAGGAAAATAGGAGCGCAGTAGGTACTAGAGACTGCTCTTGCCTCTTGTTTCCATGTGACTCTATTATTGCCATTACCACATCATCCCTCATCTGAAAGAACAAACCCATCTCTCGTGTTCTCCTGGAAAAATTCTACCCATTATCTGCTATCCACTTCAAATGGCATCTTGTTTCTTAAGTTTTCTCCAATCCTCCAATCTATATTCCCAAAAACCTCAACTGTATCTTCATTCTGGCATCCACAATATCTCACTTTTCTTATCAATATATGTACATTTTTCTTGTTTCCCCAGTTAAACTGTACATTCCTTGGAGATGAGATAGTCTCTTACTCATCTGTGTTCTCACATAGTACTCATTCAGTGTTTGTTGAAATGAATCAAAGAAGTAAGTATTTAATCTATCTCAGTTTCTTCTGTATAACCAAAGACCCCAAAACTTAGTGCTTTGAGTCAACCAGGATGTATTTAGCTCATGACTTTTGGTGCAACCATTTTGGGTAGGATCAGCTGGGGAGGTTCTTCTAGAGCCTTCTGGATTTCATCGTGCATTGGTGGCCAGCTGCTAGTCAGGTATGCAACTGCTTGTAGGGTCAGCAGGCTGTTGGCTGGGTGGTGTGGGCTACCAAACCACATGACCCTCATGTTCCAGCAAACTAACAAAGGTTTATTCATATGGCAGCTGTCAGGGTTCTGAGATAACAAGTGGAATCGTGCCAGGTCCCTTGAGGCCTGGGCTAGGAATCGGCACAACATCGTTTCTGCCACATTCTGTTGACCAAAGAAAGCCACAAGCCAGCCCAGATTCAAGGGCTGGAGAAACAAACTCTCCCTCTTGGTAGGAGAGGCTGCACTGTCACATTGCCAAGGTTATGCCTAAAGGGAAGGGTAGAGAATTATGGCCACTTTGCCATCTACCACAGAGCTTTTCCTTTCTGCAAGTCCTCAATTTGCAGAGTTGAAAACATTCACTTGCTTGGCTTAGTCACCTACCATCATGTTCTCCTCTTTCATAGGCATTGAATCATCTCCCAAACATTTCCCAGAGACAGAGTTACTGCTGACAATTACCACTACACATGAAAATTTAAGGGCATGTGAAATTGGGACAGCCATTAGTCCCCTAGAATCTAGAGTCTGTGAACACATGCTTGAAATGTCTAATTCATCCCTCTTTGTTTTGTTCTGTTGCACATGATTTAGAATCAGGAAATCATAAACTATTAAAGCCAGTAGGCTGACGTAGTGGCTCACACCTATAATTCCAGCACTTTGGCAGGCTGAGGCAGGAGGATTGCTTGAGGCCCAGGAGTTTGAGATCAGCCTGGGCAACACAGCAAGACCTTATCTCTACAAAAAATAAAAAAAATTAGCTGGGCATGGTGGTGCATCCCTGTAGTCCCAGCTACTCGGGAGGCTGAGTGAGGGGGGAGGATTGCTTGAGCCCAGGAGTTGGAGGCTGCAGGGAGCTTGATCTTGCCACTGCATCCAGCCTGGGCAACAGAGGGAGACCCTGTCTCTAAAACGAAAAAAAAAAACCAATAATAAACTTTAAGATCATCTAGTCCAGGGGTTGCAAACTGAAATGCTTCAGAGACCTAATAAGTAAGATAAATGAGTGAAATTCAGTTTAAGACAAAATGGAGCAAGAGAGACTGTGAGAGATCAGCTGGCAACTGTCCCAAATGAAGTCATTAAAATTCTTGCTTTAAAAAAAAAAAGAAAGAAAGACATTGCTCAGAATAAATAAAATTCACATGCAGAATAATTCAGACCCACCAGGCCTCTATTTTGTCATCTCTGATTCTAGACCAACTCTTACTTTAGAGATGGAAAAACCAAGGCCCCGAAAAGTTAAGACATTTTCCCAAGGTGGCCCAGCTGGTCGGCAGCAGTAATAAGCCTGGACTCCGAGTCTCCTACTGCCTGGTGCTGGCGTCAACACTGCTTGGAGCATAATTTTGCAAGTTTTCTTCCTGATAGGAAGACGAGATTCAATCTCTGCACAAAATAGTTGCCTCATGGGTTTTGTCAGAATTGGAAAAAGCTCTCCTGGAAAACGGCTGTCTCGTTGGAGTGACTGCCTGGGTCAGGTTTATGAAAGGAACGACAATTTGATTTGTGGCGCTCACGAGTGGGAGCCGGGTCCTGCCTGCCGCTCCGCACTGCAGGCGGGGGGCTGAGCATGCTGACAGATGCCACCAGCCTGGGTACGGGCTGCACTTCCTGACAGCCCGGGAGACACATCCAACTTGCCCTCTGGCCCTAAGGAAGATATTGCCTGGCAGAAGTGGAACAGCGACACAGGACAAGAAAGGAGAGAAATCCAATAAGGCTCCGGTCACTCGCAGGGAGAAATTGATGTTTTACCTGTCTCTCCCTTGATTCTGCTGGGCTGTTTACTTCCCATTTTTAAAATGTCCTGGTATTCTCACCTTTGGTCTCTAGAGGTGAAGGTTGTTTTGATCAGGGATGAGATGGAGATGTAGCCCATGTGAAAGAGTGAGGAAGAATTTATAAATCAAAGGAAATGTTTCAAACAGAAAATCACACCCCAAGTACATGCAGGAGCGCAAACCACAATTTGGCCCGCTGCCTGGCTTTGCAAGGCATCAGCGGCCCTGCTGAAACCCTCTCAGAGAGGCCCCTCCAAGCATCTACCTGTGACAGTCACAGCAGGGATGGCCCTGCATAACCCCTCAGAGCTGGCATCTCTGCTCCTGTCCTTGGTGAGTTCTCAAAAGATATTAACATTTGGTGATAAAACTGGTAGATGAGATAAGAGATTGCTTGATTCCAAATTCTTTTCTAGCATAACAAAACACAAACAAAAATAGCCAAGATTTTATTAAAACACCTGAAGGTGATAATGAAAAGACTGGACACTGAACTAGTCGTGGTAGCATGTGCCTGTGGTCCCAGCTACTCGGACAGCTGAGGCAGGAGGATTGCTTGAGTCCAGGAGTTCAACGCCAGCCTGGTCAATATAACAAGACTCCCATCTCAAAAAATAAATAAATAAAAAAAGACTGGATGCTGGGTGTGTAAAAGTCAAAAAAGAAATAGGAACCAATAATGAGCCAGTTAAAACTGGATTCTAAAATCCAAACTTATATATAGTATAGCCCAGGCACAGGCAGTCAACTCCTTTTAGCCCAGACCAGCACAATCAGGATGCTTGACAGCTCAAGCCTGTCCCTTCTGAAGTGTTTTACAATCCTTATTCAAGAATGAATGAAAGTGCGTGCTTGCCTGGGGTCCATCTGATCTGATATAGAAAGAAAGATGAAAAAGACAAATAGTTTTAGGACAGGTATTGCCCCTGGGTATTTTCAGAAATGCATACCTAGGTGATGTCAGTTCCAATTTTTACCCCCTGGTTGAATAGTATCCACCTACTTCCACACTGCTTTTAAAATGAGATATTTTGGTGTATATGTGCTATACAGGTGGTCAGGGGACCTAGGCTTTTTTTAATCTGCTAAGAATTGGACCTGGGTCCTTCTAAATCTCAGGTTTCCTCATGTGTAAAATGAGATATTTGAGCAGAATTTTATGAAATTCCTTTTAGCCTTATAGTTTAATTTTCATTGATTTTTACATAGTGTTTATTCCTTTGTTCATTCATTCAACAAATTTTATTGAATCCTGCTCCATGTCCAGCACTGTACTGGTAACACTAAGCACAAGGTAGTGAACAAAAGAAAATCCAGAGTCTCTGTCCTCATGAAGCTCCCATTCTAGACAAAGACAAATGATAAAAAACCAAATAAGGAAGCCAGATGATTTCAGATATCCTGGGGGATGATAACCAGGATAAGGGAAAGAACCCGGAATTATGTTAGAGAATGAGATTGGAATGGGTGGGGAATACCTAGATCAACAGGTAGTCAAAAGTCCTTGGTATAACTCCCAGTTGTGCCATAAATTAGGTATGTGACACATTAGCCAAGTCTCTTTCCCCCATCTGTGCCTATATTAGCTTCCTATTGCTGCCCTAACAAATTGACACAGCTTAAAACAACACGTATATATTATCTTCCTTTTCTGTAGTTCAGAAATCCAGCATGGGTCTCACTGGGCTACAAGCAAGGGGTAGGCAGGGCTGAGTTTCTTTCTGGAGGCTCCAGGGGAGAATCTGTTTCCTTATTCATTCAGCAAAACTTAGTTCCTTGCTTAGGTTCCTGTTCTCTCACTGCCTGTAATGGAGGGCCAGTTCCAGAACCTACTGCCTTCACATTCTTTGGCTCCTGGTGTCCTTCCTCTATCTTCAAAGCCAACACCCTCAGTGGAATCCTTCTCACACTGCAGCTCTCTGATCTACTCTTCAGCTTTTCTCTTATATTTTTAAGGACTCGTGATTAGATTGGGCTCATCAGGATGACGCAGGATAATCTCCCCATCTCAAGGTCCTTAATCCTAATCACATCTGCAAAATCCCTTTAGCCATGTAAGGTAACATTTTCACAGGTTCTAGGGATTAGGATGTAGACATCTTTGGGAGACCATCATCCTGCCTACCATAATGCCCCAATTTCCTTTTCAGAAAATGAAGGCACTGAACTAAAGCGCTTTCAAATCCAAAAAGTCATGACTCTTTTTGCTCCCATGTTTTGCCAAAACTAGATATCATGTTTCTTTTCCATAATAACTAATGAAAAAATTTGCTGAGAATGAAGGCAGAAACTCCCAGCTGAAGAGGGTGTTCATTTCACTTAGGACCAATGATAGAGAGGAAGTTATGGTGCCATGGCTGTGTAACCACTAGGCAGTCTCAAGGATGGAGCTAGGAGCATGCTCAGGATTGATCCTTGAAACTAGGTGTTGTCGGGGCTGCCTTG
The DNA here is from genome assembly GCA_008750895.1 of Mirza zaza. NCBI lineage: Eukaryota > Metazoa > Chordata > Mammalia > Primates > Cheirogaleidae > Mirza > Mirza zaza. The sequence continues at coordinate 9,037 of VSMD01122068.1, forward strand.
TTTTACACAACTGTTCATTATCCTCCTGAATGTAATAAAATAGAATCATTTCTATTAGAGCCACATTTGCTATCAAGCAAGCAAATAAACATAATGAACTATTTTAATGTGTAGCTTCAAGGGAAATAAATGCAAAGCTTCTCCACGTATTTCTCCAAGAATATATCCCAGGTGTGGTGACCAGGTCCCACTCATATTTTCTGAAATGTGAGGTCACCACAGACTTTCCTGTGCCCAGGGAAGCATACACACACACACACACACACACACACTTGGAAGAATGAAATTCCTACCTGATCAAGCATGGTTGGTGGCTTTGTAACTCTGTTCTTAGATAGTCTAAGAATTCTGATTCTGCTGGAAAGAAATGGATATTTTCTACTATTTGTCTTTTTGCCTTTGTAAACTGAGAGAAACCTAGACTGGTGGAGGCGGTAACAACAGGGACTCTGGCATACAGTCTGGAAACCAAGGCAGGTGGGAAAGAATCGACATATTTTTCTGGGTCTTAACCAGATTCTCCCAAGAGCAGTAGGCGGTCCTGATAAATTAGGTCTATCATCTCAACAGCCTTCCTTGTTATGCAGAATTTGCTATTAGGTGAACTAGTGGGATTACAACCACAGCCTCTAGAGCTAGGCTGTTCAACTGGTCTGTTTAGGGATTGAAGCATAGAGTTTGGGCTCAAAGATACCACTTGAATACACATCCCTTGAGATACACAGTCATTTCCAGAAGCAGCTAGATAAGTAAGGCAATTTCAAAAATTCTTATTTTACAGATTATTACAAGAATATAGAGTTTGGAAACAAAAGATCCTGTCTTGAGTCTTTTAATAAGATTACTATGTGACCTTAAAAGCAAGTCATTTAACTTCTCGGTTTCTTCATCTTGAAATGGGAATATCTATATCACATCATCCTTATAAGATACAAATAAAACAAAGTACAAGTGCTTCGCAACACACAAACACCTTACACACATTAATTGATAACACTATTATCTTTCACAGTTCTCTGAGAAAGAGTAAATTGAGGGTGCTCATCACTTTGGAGTATCTGTCGCAGTTTGTAATTGTGTATTGGCATCATTTTTGGACTAATGGCTCCTCCTGCCCTCAGTATTCTACAAGCTCCTGAGAGCTGGGACTGAGTCTCTTTCAGTCACCGCTGGTTTTCTCAGTTTCTTGCCCAGTACCTGGCAGTTAGTAGGTACTCAATGAATGAATTAAAGAAAAAGTGCGAGTGAGAAAACAGGGAGAGAGGACAATGGAAGGCAGGAAGAAAGGAAGAAGTTTTGGAAAAGTGGAGAGTGCAGTACAAATGTTATTCCCTGAAATATAGCCTAATGCTATACTTCCTAAAACAGTTTAAAATAATAATGAACATAATAGCCCATAATTTTTGTGTAACAATTATGGTGTACCATGTACTATTGTCACATTTCATTATTAAAACAGTCCTATGAGGTGCCATTCTTATTATCTTTACAGATGACAAAACTGAGGTTTAGGATGATTAAGTAACTTGCTGTAAATCACACAATAAGTCAAATACTGGAAATGAATGAAAGTCAAACCCACACAATCTAACTCAAAGCCTGTGCCATGTTATTTCATGCTAAATTTTATTTTTTAGTTCAAAAAATAACTAGAGTAAAGCTGCAGTGAAGACAAAGTCCTGAAAGCAGGCAATGGTACAGGAAGATAAAAGGATACCTAGGAATTCCCATCCCCCTAAAAAGTATATTACACAAAAAGAAATAGGGAGAAGTGCAGTATAAGACCAACAGATGGATGATATTATAATATCCTGACAGGCTGCTTTCATATAAATTCTATAAATAAATTATTTTTCAAATATTCAATTAAAAAAAGCAAGCGTTATTTAAAGACATGGCCAGGTAAAATGACAAATGGCATACCATTTCAATTTCTCTCGAGCATGCAAGTTTTAGCTGAATAAACATAAAAGAAATCAATCTACATGGTGCAAATGTGAAAAAAAAAAAAGACCAAGATCTATGTCAGCAATAATAAAAGGCATCTACTGTTCTAAAACAGCCAGCACATAGAAAATGGATACCCAGACCAGAGAGAGAAATGCATGACGGGAAAGCCAAGAACCTCTGCCAGTCAGTTGTTCTAAGCTGTCAACATTCAATTAAGGGCATACTCTTTGGGAAAACAGTTTATAAAAAGATTCTGCAAGAGAAACTGAAGAAAGAAACCCTGATAAACATAAACTCTTTGCTTTTGTCCTTCTGTGGTTAACAGCAATTTCAGATCTCAGCATGGTTTTCAAATATTAATTATCCTTCAAAAATCCCAAGAAGCATCATTTAAGATGTGATGTGACAGATCATATCTGCATGGAAAACTATCAGCACACACCTCCTATGGAAAAGCTGACTGAGACATAATCTGGGGGAAAATCAGGGGAACATGGAGAACTAGAACAAGGGAACTAGAACTAGAACATAGGCTCTAGTTCTAGATTAAATGATGGTTAGCTATGTGATCTTGCATAAATTATTTAACTGACTGATTTTCAATTTCTTCACTGATAATATATCACGTTGTATAAGATAAAGCCTAGAGCTCTTCACTTGGGTAAAATCCTATAACCTTTAAGATACAAAGAAAGAACTTTCTCTGTTTATTGCAATAATGCTGTTTATTACAATAATTTATTCATTTCTTTTGGATTTATGCTCTTAATAAGAATCTCTGTAGAGATTATTGTGTGTTGGCAGTTTAAATAAACTATAGCTAATGTGACTTCATAATCGGACGTGATAAATTTTGACAGACACTCAGCACTGACTCAATTTTAACAGAATAATGATGGTTCAAGTGTGTTGATCTACTTCACAGGAGCATCACTGGAAAGAAAATATCAGTGTCTCATAACATTATTTTCACTATCTTAATTATATTTTGACTTACAACTACAATGAAAAACCTTAAATTACCAAGTTCTTTCTAATTAGCTTAGTATACATAAAGATCACTTATTTTCATTTTGGAGCTCTTTGGTTGGTATCTTTGAAATGTTGCCAGTTTATTACAATGGTGTCTTTATTAAATTGCTATAGAAGTACATGAAACCAAGGTCCTACTTTAAAGATACTTAATATTAATATTTTATGTGGAAATTAGGGAGGTTACATAGGCTCTGGAAATCTTAGAATCATTATATTTTATTATGCACAGTGAAATGTTGATAGATGGGAAACTAGCTGAAGGTTCTTCACGTCATCATTTTAGGAGAATTTTAACTTCCACGCAATATCTTTAAACAAATCCCATATGTACATATCACACTATGGCTCCTCATATACAGTTCTCCTCTTAATGATTCATGGGAAGGGCCTGTGTAATCCTTAGAGCAAAGGAACTGATAAAATATGATTACATCAACATGAAGGTCCAGTGGTAGATGTCTGGGTAGGTCCACATTATTTTTGCAAAGGACATAGCTCATGCCTTCCCATGTTAAATACTCTTTATGCCCAAGATTTTAGTACTGTTACTTTGGTCACAGATCTTCTTCTAAACAAAACTGTATTTTTAAAAAACACTTTTTCAGAACCATTTTTCATCCATGACCAATGCTTTTGGTTGTCCTTCCATTCTAAGGTCTTAATTCTAGTTCCCTAGTAAATATCTACTTCCTTTGCTATATGTGATATATCATGTGTTTCTTGTTGAAAACTAATTCAATTTCTCTACTTCTGTGAGACTCTGCATTTTGAAACTGGACTGCAGGGATTGCCCTGAAAACAATCGTGTCCCTCATTCCTGAATTTTTCCAGTTCCACCACCACTGCCCTAGGATATAGCAATGTGATAACTCACCTTCATCCCTCAGCTCACCGTGAACCAGAAACAAAGACTCAGATAACTACCTGGCAGGAGTTGGAGACAGAAAAATTTGCAGAGTTTGCTTTTCGGCAAAAACAGACAAAACTAGGCTAGAAAGGGGGAGGAGGAATTAGAAAGATCACTTAGATTGCAGAAGTAGAAAAACTGGTATACTGACCTGGAAAGGAGGAAACTATATGCAAAATACTTAGTATGTTGTTTGTCATCCAGTAAGTTTCATAATTATAAATTATTATTTTATACTATCTACTGATGAGTTAATTAGTTCTTCCTCTGTGTCTCTATAGCACTTTGTCCACACATCTATTATGGCATATCATGTATTACCTTAAATATAAGTCACTTACTCAAGTAAGTATCTTACTCAAGTAAGACACACAAGAAGGTTTTATAACAATATTAGCACAATGCCTGGCTTATAGTATAGCCAAAAAATATGACACATACTGAATTAAATTTTTGTTTCATATGCAAAATTGAATTTACTTTTGCATATCATATCCAATAAGGGATTTGTATCTGGATAAAGAACTCTTACAACTCAATAATGAAAAGATTAGCAGCCTAATTTAAACATGGGAAAATGACTGGAATTTAAAAATGGGAAAATAATCACATGGAAAGATGCTCAGCACCATTATCTATTAAGGAAATGCAATTCAAAACTATAATAATGTGCCACATCATATGCCCTAGGATGGCTAAAATAAAAAAGACACAATAAGCAATGTTGATGAGGATGTGGAGAAACTGGAACCTGCACACATTGCTAATGGGAATATAAAATGGTAGAGTCACTTCCGGAAACAATTTGACAGTTTCTTGAATGGGTAAGTTATCATATAACCTAGCAATTCCCTTACTAGGTATACAGAGAAATGAAAATATATGTCTACACAAAAACTTACACACAAAATTTCACAGTAGCATTATTTACGATAGCCAAACAGTGGAAACAACCAAATAAGCTTTAACTGGTGGAAAGAGAAACAAAATATAGTATATCCATGAAATGGAAGTTTATTCAGTAATAAAAGGGAACTAAGTACTGATTGATATTTGCTACAACATGAATTAACTTGAAAACCTTATCCTTTATAAAAGAAGGCAGACACAAAAACAATACAGATTATAGTATTCAATGTTTGTGAAATGTTCAAAAAATACAAACTTATAGACAGAAAGTGGAATAGTGATTGCTTTGGGTTTGGTTTAGAAAGGGGGAGGGATAACAAATGGGCATGAGATGATGGAAATATACTGAAACTAGATTGTGGTGATGGTTGTACAACTCCAAAAATACACTTAAACTCATTGACTTACACATTTAACCACTTCGGTACGGCGCTCACCGGCCGCGACACCTTGCCCACAGCCGGCACTCACAGTCCGCACGATCGTGTGTGCTGTGCATTGACGACGAGTCCGTTTTGCTCTTGTGTGACGTGGAAAGCTTGAAAGCACTGAAAGCTTGTTTGACTTTACAGGCAGCTTTAATTGTAATGTAAATCAGAATAGATAACATATACATATATGTTTTCATCACGTTATTTTTAAATGTTCACAATCTTATTTTGATACGTGAAAAATCAGAAAAGTCATATCATGGCTGCCGGCTAAAGTCAATGCTCGGCTGTGCGCCTTCATATCCACCTGTCGGCTACAGTCGACGTGCGCGTTCATCTGTGGCCGCTGACTATAGTCGACGCTCGTACCGAAGTGGTTAAAATGCATGAATTTTATGGTATGGTGAATAAATTATGCCTCAATAAAGCTGTTCAAAAGAAACTGAATCGACAACCTACTGCATTTCTAAATAGACAACCTACTGAATTTCTAAATAGACAACCTACTTCATTTCTAAATAGACAACCTACTGAATTACTAAACTAAAAAAAAAAAAAAAAACAGGTGCATTTCTGTGACTTGCAAGTCACCCTTTGCCCCAGTTCCCTAATCCAAGGTTGTCCTCCTTCCCTTTAATTAGGGAGAAATGCTAGAAAGGTAGGACATATGTTAATATAATACACCTGTGATTTTTTTAAAAGCAGAAGATGCGTGGACTGTAGTGGAATAAAGAGCCCTGGGTTCCACTGCGGTCCGCCAGTCAGTAACTGGGTATGTAACTGCACACAAATCACTTCACTTCACGGGTGTTTAATGCCCTCATCTTTAAAACGAAAGCCCAGCAGACCTGGCTGGTTATCCTCGCCCACCCACGACACTGCAGAAGGAGAACCCAGCAGCCACAGCTGACAGGACAAATGCTAAAAGGGTGGATACATAGCTCAGGCCAAGCCAATCAGATTGTTCTCCTGGAAATCTGGCTTTGGGACTCTGGGTCAGCAACTGTGTGAGGGTCAGAGAAAGTCATGCCAACTCCTGCCCTTAGTGCATTTATAATCTGAGTAGTTACCAGAGGATAATAATCCATAGTGCAGCTAGAAAATGGCACAAACCTGAAGCAGAAGCCAAAAGATTTTGAGAGATGGTGGCAAAGGCCTGGTTTCTGTGACCTTTCTGATTCCCATAGGCCAAGCAATACTCCATGTCCCATCCTTCAATTCCCAGAGACCTATATGAATCCTTATAACAATGTCCAATTTTCTAGCTCTAACTTTAGGAAGGCCTCTATCCTAGCAATCAAAAGAACCCTGCCTAGAGAAAAAGACACTGAACCGATTTGTATGTGGTGTCTCAGCTCTTATACTTTCTTCACGCTTGTTCCCTCCAACGTGTTCTTGGCACTCAAACACAGCAACAGGACAACAATTTCTTCCTAGAGAAGTTAATAATTTCCTCCATTAAACCCTACTTTTTCTTCAATAAAATCAACTTTGTTTTTTTTTTTTTTCAATGTTTTAAACATTTTTATTATTTCTTTCTATTTCATTAATTTTTTTTTAATTATTTTTTTTATTTCGGCATATGATGGGGATACAGATTTTAAGGTTTCAATAACTGCCCTTTCCCCCCGTCCCCCCACAAGTCTGAGTCTCCAGCATAACCATCCCCCAGACGGTGCACTTCTCACTCATTATGTATGTATCTACCCATCCCCACCCCGTCCCCCTGTCCAATACACTATTATTGTAGTACCTATGTGTCCACTTAGGTGCTGCTAAGTTAATACCAGTTTGCTGGTGAGTATATGTGGTTCTTGTTTTTCCATTCTTGGGATACTTCACTTAGTAGTATGGGTTCCAGCTCTA
>VSMD01122072.1:0-30964 GCA_008750895.1 Mirza zaza
CTTTTTCCATCCTTTTACTTTCATCCTATTTTTGTGTTTGGATATGAGTGTCTTGTAGACACATGTAGTTGGATGATGGTATTATCCATTCTGCCAATCTCTGCCTTTTAATTGGATGGTTTGATACATTTACAATTAAGGTATTATTGGTAAAGAAGGAAAAATGAATTCCTTAAGAAGAAAGGGCTGACACATGAAGAGACTGATTTGGCTTTCCGACCAGCTGGACGCTGCAGCTGCTGAGCCTTCATCCTTGGGCCCAGCCACACAGGTGTCCAGCTCCCTCAACTCATTTCTCAGCCAAACAGCCCTGCAGGTTCCCAATGGGGAGATTATGGTGCCTTGGCCATCATCATGGCAGGGATCGCATTTGATTTTTACCAGCTCTACAAGAAGTACCTGCTCCCCCTCATCCCGGCAGCCGAGAGGACAGGGAGCAGCTAGAGAGGAGGAGGCCAGTCTCCCGGGCGAGTGGCCGCGCGGCTCCGACAGTGGCTCCGTCACCGACCCGTCGCCTCTGCAGGGAGCTGCTGACCCGCAGCTGCAGAAGGCCCGGGAGTCGCTCATTAGCTGGCCGCCGCCACGGCAGCTGCATCTACCAGCTGGATCCTGGAGTCCCGGAGTATCGATGAACTCAAGTCAGAAATTAACTCCTCGAAAGGGCTTCTTCTAAGTCGGAGGCAGTTCCCTCCGTCCCTCTTGGCTCCAAAGATCCCCTCTTGGCCGATCGCGGTCAAGCCACCGTGGCCTTCCAGCCCCGCGGCCGGCCGCGGCCCACCACGGCAGCAGGAGTCCACAGCGTCTTCGCAGAGGAGGGGGGCCCCGCCCTGAGGGCTCCCCGTTCTCCTGCGCCTGCTTGCTGGGCCCCCAGGAGGGGCGGGGGGAATGAACGTCAGGAGCCAGTAAGGCTGGAGGTGCAGGGCGAGGAGGAGAAGAGGGAGGACGAGGACAACGACGTGAGCCACATGGACGGGCAGCACTGCCTGGGGGTCAGAGGGAGGACCGCCGGGTGCGGACGGGCAGGTGAACCAGCAGGTGGAGGAGCTACGGCGACCCGAAGGCTCCAGCAACGAGAGCGAGCAGGACCGGGGCCCCACTGCCCGTCCCGCAGGACAGCGCCTCGCCACATCCCCTTTCTCCGGAGCAGAGTCGGCCAGAGCTGGCGTCCTCACCTGCCTCCTGGCTCCTTGGCGGCCGAGGAGCTGTGGTCCCTCTGGTGTCTGCACCCCCCACCAGTCCGGCCCGTCTCCGCAGCCCTGGGGCGCCTGTCCCAGCCCGAGCTATGTCCGGTTGTCCTCCCAGACAAACGAAACCACCCTGCACTTGTGCCGCCCCCCTTTGCCGAATAACGGCGCAGCTAGTCCCATGACAAGGCCGGCCCCAGGCCCCCACCGACGCCGCCTCCGTCCTCCACCAGGAGGCTCGTGGCCATCTGTGCGCTCATGTATGGATTCAGAGTATAGGATAGGGCTGTATATAACTGTAATACGTACGAGTGGCCACTATTTAAAAAAAAGAAACAGAAAGACAACATACAGAATGATAGAAACAGTCGAAAATGTATCTGATAAAGGTATAGTATCTAAAAAATATAAAGGACTTTTACAAAAGTTTTTGCTTGTTTTTGAAAAACGAGAAGTAAAGCCATCCAATTATGAAAGGGCGAAGGATTTGATTTCTTGACAAAAGACACGGAAATTACCAATTAAGTACATGACAATGTGCTCAAGATAATAGTCATTAGGGAAATGAAAATAAAAACCACCACAAAATACCACTTATACACTACAATGGCTGGTGGGGATGTAAAATGGTGCAGCCACAACAGGAAACAGTTTGACATTCCTCAAAAATGTAACACAAAAAATTACCATGTAACCCAGGAATTCCACTCCTGGGCGTATGCTAAAAGAACTGAAAGGTTTTCAAACAAAAACACACACAAATGTTCATAGCAGCACTATTCCCAATTGCCAAAAGGTATAACCAACCTAAATGTCTATCAGCTGCTGAATGGATAAACACAATGTATATCCATACAATGAAATATCACTCAGGCATAATAAGAAACAGAATACATACACTTCATACAACATGGATGAACCTTGAAAACATTATGCTAGGTGAAATAAGCCAATCACAACAGGTCATATATTGTATGATTCCATATATATGAAATACCTAAAATAAGTAAATCTACAAAGACAGAAAGGAGACTGGTGGCTGTTAAGTGGTTGGGAGAACAGGGAATGGTGGGATGTGTATGGAGTTTCTCTTTGAGGTGATAAAAATATTTTTAAATTAGACAAAATAGCCGTACAACATTGTCAATGTACTAAATGACACTGAATTGTACATGTTAAAGTGGTTAAGTTTATTATGTGAATTTTATCTCATAAATAAATAAAACTTATCCCCAAGTTACATTTAGTTAATTTACTATAATATTATACATTTGAATATGAATCTTATCCTTAAAGAAAAAACCTCAATTCACAAAAAGAAATACTAACTCTAATAAGGTACCCATTTTCTAATGGGTTGTTCATGTTAATATCCAAACTCTAGCAGAATGCACCATCCTATGGCCACAGTGTAGCAAATGGCACACACCAGAAGGGAAGGCTGGATATGGGAGAACCTAAATCAGACCTTGGAACTGCAACTGAATTTCTGAGACAATGCAACTGGGGGATTTAGACGTTTTCATATCAACAGGTTTGTACCTACAATTTATGTCCTGTTCTACATGATTTTTCTTGTCTATAAATCATTTCTCTTGCACTGAGTAGGCATATAAAAACAAGCAAATACATATGTAACACTAGAAAAGAGATACTTTAATGACCTTTATTTATCATATTTCTGTCAGAGGAATGATAATTAAAGAGTAAATCTACCAGGAAGAGATGTGGAGCTGCTCTAAATTCTAATTGCTAAGTGAAATAAGCCGATCATACAGGCCACACACCACATGATCCCAACTACATGAAATCCTAGAAAAGTCAAGTCCACGGAGACAGTAAAATGGTCAGTAGTTGCCAGAGATTTGGTGCCAGGGAGAGAAGGATGAATAAGTGGAACACAGGGGACCTGGGGGGCAGTGAAACTGTTCTGTATACTGTATATTAACAGTCAATATTTGTCATTATACATTTTTTAAAACCCATAGAATGTGTGACACAGAGCGTGAACCCCAATGTAAACTATGCACATTAGCTAATAACGATATATGAACATTGGCTCGTCAATTTTAGCAAATGTGCTATTCTAATGCAAGATGTTAATAACAGAGGAAACTGTGCTGAGGGGCATATGAGAACTCTATTTTCTGTTGATTTTTCTGTAAATCAGAAATTTTCTGTTGATTTTTCTGTAACTCTATTTTCTGTTGAATTTTCTGTAAACCTAAAATTGCTTGAAAAATAAATTTTAAACAACATAAATCTACATTGCCTGGTCATATGAGGTTTATAGTTACTGTCTTATTTTCTATTTTCGTATTTTATGCCTTTTTTTGCATATATCAAATGTTTAATCTACCTTTTTGCCTATTTATATTTTAGTTTTACATTCATCATAAATTGCTTCCATAGAAGCTACATTATGTATCCTTGACTTATTACAGTTTTATGCCCATTCTTTTCACTACTTCCTTGTTAATATTTAAATGTTGGCCATGGCACCTTCTCATCACTGCACATATTGCTTCTGCCCTATTTCCTATCTTCTCTCCTTCTGGGCTCCTTCAATCCACCATCATTACTCAGAGAACTGACCTAGCAGATTTTATATACTAGTCTGTGAGACTGGCAGTGTTATAAGAAGTATCTCAACTTCATGATGATTTGGGAACATCACTTAGTTACTTTGGACCATGAGTGTTATTTTAAAGTAGTCGTGCAGAAGAATGCACATTGTTTTGCTCCTAGTAATAGAGTGGGAAATCATAGGTTAATTTATTACAGTTATTTTGATTAAGAAAGCAGGATAATAAACCCAGCGTCTTTGCTGGGGTAATTGGTACCGGTCATTCTGCTGCTGGGATGAAGTGTTTTATTTCTTCACAGCCTGGCATCTGGGTGCACTGCTCAAAGTAATGTTGGCTTTGTTTCATGGGTTAACCAATATGATTAACAGTGTGACACATATAAGATATTGGTCATGATTCCTTACTTCTTTGGGCCTCAGCTTCATCATCTGTATAGTACAATAATGTACCTACCTTATGGGACTTTTATGGATTTGGCAAATATGAATGTGAAAGTACTTGTCATGGTGCCAGGCACATGCAGCCATCACTTGTTTTTGCTTTTCAGTGGAAGCCGATCAACACAACTGAGCACATAGTTTGGGTCTGCTTTTCCTTCAGTGGCTCAGGACCCCAAGAGTTTGGCTCTAAACGTGTAGATCATGTGAAACATGCTGCATTCTACAAGTTACCAGACACTGACAATTCTATAGCCAATTTATTTAAATTGTATTTTATTCCTGTGTCATTGCACTTTGAAATGTGAGCCAACTAAATTTTTTCCTGAGGATCATTTGTGTTTGGGATTTTGCAAGGTGCCTTGTGTCCCATGTGACATGACTCTGAGTCAATTCCACCTACCTGTGATAGGACTTGACAGTGAGTCAGGTCTGGGGTCTGCCCCAGCGTCCCCGCCCCATGGTCCCTGCCCTTGAGGAGCTCAGGCTCCTGGGGCAGCAGTTTCCTGGATGCTGCCCAGCAGGGGACTGTGCAGGTCAGTCAGTCATGGCTGGTCTTTCTAAAAGTCTTCCACAGTTGCCGGTTGTTGTCCATACTACAGTGACTAAGACCCTCATCAGACTCCCATTTTAGTCTTGAGAGACAAAGAGCAAGATTTAAGAAAAATGAAGGAGGGTAATAACCAAGAGAGTGACAGGCCAGGGACATGACAGACCTTATAGTCAAGAAAGGGCCCACAGGAGTGTTCCAGACAGACAGAACAGAGAACAGAGAGGCCCTGAGGTACAGTATTTCAGGAACAGAGAGGAGGCCCCTGCACCTGGGGGTAATGACCAAGGCCAAGGTGGCGGGCAGGGAGAGGGGAATAGGCCAGACTGTGGCCAGCAAGGGGCATTGTGAGGAGTTTGGGCTTTATTGAGAGCAGTAGGTGGCATGGAGGGGATCAGCAGTAGCACAGGATGCCATGTGAACATGGAGAAGATATGCCCTTCCCACCTAGAGAAGGTGACGCCTAAGCCCACAGCATCAGGGCAGCAGGGACAGTGCAAGCCAAGGGAAGAAGAGCTTGAGAGTTGCCTTGCTGGTGTCACCAAAGTTCATACTTTGTGAGTAGGGTGTGTGGATGGGGTGTGGCCAGCCAGCAGAGCCAGCCCAAGAAGGGCCCTGTGTGGGGCACCACACTGAGGGCCTTGGGTTTTCCCCTGCAGTGGGAGCCACCCAAGGGAGAAAGCAGCAAACCCCCTTGCTCACACATGCACAAACACATGCGCATGACAGCTCTTCACATGTAAAAACAGATACAGAACCCACAACTCCCACCTCACCAAACACACAAATCACCCCACCCCTACATCCCCTGAATACATACCCAGCACCTTATCTTCTAATAAATATGCCCACCCCACACCCCCAAATACACATGCCAGTGATCCTCCATGTATTCAAATACATGGGCTAAAATCTATACTTCCCACTATACATTCTTATACACCAGATGCCTTGACTACAGATGCACATGATACCACCAAACACTGAAAATTCATACATGCACACAATCCTACGAGTTGCCAGAATGCACATAAACACAATCCTAACCCCCCTGAAAAGCCACAAAGATTTGATCTTCTAATAGAAACACACATACCCAAAAACCATATGTCATACTGCCGCATGCCCAACTTGCAAACACCCTTACACTCTCCCCAGTACCTAACACAACCAGACGCACTCTGATTACAGACATAGCGTATGCATAACCCCTAGAGAAACACAGACTCACAACCCAAAACACATAATAGCTCCATATTCCTACTAGACCTTGATGTTCCAACAACAACTCCCAAACACACATAAAGCTTCCCAGCCTTCTCCAAAAATACACACCAACAATCTGAGGCACAATCCATCCATCATTTCCTAAATACATGTACAACCCACTAGTGCCCCCACTACACACATTTCTCTACCACACCTTCCCATCCTAAACCCCTCCCAAGGCCCAAAATGTACACGTTAACAAAAAAATTCCCCTCAAACACTCTTCTTAATAAATATCCATACATCCTATCACACCATAAACTATGCACATACTGCACACCAACCCCCAGCGCACCCTAACATAATGTCTACTCCCGTGTACATATAACTGCCCTACAGTCCCTTAGTAAAAGCACACACTACGTGCCCACAGCTTCACAACGGACACACAGACACCACACTTCCTGAATACATTCACGCCTCTACATTACACAAGCTTAAACACCTTGATGCCTGAATATACACACCCGTAGTACACCAACAAATCCAACACGCGCACAGCCATACCCTCCAATCACCAGATACATACAGGACTCCCCGTACCTCTGACGTACACAGTCACAATCACACAGCTCCCTGTAACTCTGAAAATTCTCAATCACACAAACTCCCTACCTACCAGATGTCTGATTGTAAACCCAGAATCCCTTAGGCCTCAAATATATGTATACTCAAAAACCCTAATAAAATCACAATCTACAGCCTTTAATATAAAAACACCCCCCAACCACCCTTAAATAAACATTTAAGTAGATACATATATCCTTATACCCCATGAAAATATACCTAATCCCATAATGCCCTGAAATGCAGTCACTCAAACTCCCCGACAATAACGGAATACATTCAAACCAAACTCATATCCTTAATATATGATACAATCCTCCAATTCCAAATACTACACTTACAATCCCCTGTATGCCACAAACATGCACATACATACAATGTCTCTGAAGGTGAAGACAAATGCAGCAACACCCCACAAATGGACATTCCCACCTTCTCCCAAATACACATGATGCTCCTATGTTCTCCCAAACAAACACTATCACCTTACAGCCCTAGATATGAATGTACACAAGCCTCCATTGTGGGAAACTATAGATGGAATCATCCACACCTCCAAACTATACTATATATATATAACTTGTCACACAAAAATACACTCAACAACCCTATTCTCCCTAAATTCCACCATACCAAAAATATATCTCCTAAAATATGCATCCCCTAAATTCTTACCTAGACACCATATGCATAGATATAACTCCCTCTACTCTGAATATATACAGATGCAACCTGCAAAGCGCTAAAATGTATAACACTACCTCTTCTCAAATGCATTGCATACATATTCTTTAAATTTTTTTTTCATTTGTATATATTCATGGGGTTCAAGTACAATTTTGCTACATTGATATATTGCATGATTGTGAAGTCAGGGCCTGCAGTGCCTCCATCACCAGAGAGACTGGAGGCACACTGTACCCACCAGGCAAACTCCCATCAATCACCCCCACACACACACAACCTCACCCTGAGTCTCCATTCTGGGTGACTACACATACATATTCACAATACCCTCAAAACACAGAACCAGCCCCACCACCCAATACACATGAACATATACACAATGCCACATCAGCTGTATACTCACAAAGGCTGTATACTCACCCTACATTTATCAAAAAATCATGCATACACAATTCTTACACAAGGTTAATATTACTCAAATCATACCATACCCCTTACACATGTACACACGTGTACGTTTCATGTACCTTTTCCGTACTTCCTTCTACATATGAAAAACACACATGCACACAATGCCCTAACACTATATATACACACCATACCATGCACATGTACTTTATTCTACAGACAGATACACATACACCACACACACACCACATACATACTGAATTTTGGAGATTTCCTGTCAGCAATTCAATTAAGGGCTATTAGTCTTCTGAACTAATAGGGCATTTGGAGGGTATAAATACAAATTATATAGATTTGAGAATTATTATAAGAGGATATAAAACTGCAAAGGAGGGAGTACATTTCTGTGTATAAAACTGTTTCTACTACTGGGTTTTCTCCTCCAAGGATACATATGATCTAGCATGAGGTACACATTCATTTTGAGGCCTATCAGTTAGCTACTGTGGCAATACTATAGATAAATAGATGAATGGAAAATTCAACAGATTAAAACCACAAGCATTTACTCATGTGAGGTGTCTACGTGTCAGTGATTTGGGCTTGGCTCTGCTGGATGGTCCTTCTGCTTCAGTCTGGGCTCACTCACATGACTAGGATGCTCAGCTCTCCTGGGCCACACCCTCCAGAAGGCTGGCCTGACCATGTCCTCCATCGATGGCAGAAGAGCAAGAGGAAGAGCCCAAGGCAGGTCCCATGGCCGAGCCCAGAGTCAGAGTGAGGTGGAAGCTGTGCAAGGTCCCATGGTGCAGGGCACAGGTGAGGTAAGGTGAGGAATTGGGGTCATTTCTGCCTGAACCCAGTGCCCCTTGGTACAGAGACCATGATAGGCTCCAAAGAACTCTAAGATGAACAGGTTGGCTCCCTATGCCTGAGGTTTAAACCCTGTAGAAGACAAAATTATCAGCACACATTCATATTCTAACTATACTTATTTGTCAGTGATGTGAACAACTTTTCAAAATTCAATTATAAGCTTTTGTTCATAACCTGTTAATGTATTGCAAACAAATGTTGGCTATGGATGCAATAGTGTGTATAAAAGATCAACCAAAGCATTCTATGTGAATCATTTACCTATATGAAATTTAACATAAATGATAGTGTATATTTTATCATTTGTAAATTATAGGCTAAACATGTATTATATCTATAAAATTATTACATATGTGTGTATATTCATGGGTTGTTGGGAGGCATCCCTCCTGAGACTTTCCAACAACTGGGACATGTTCCAGAAGGCCCCAGTAGGGTAGAAATGGTACACTCTAGGCAATTGAGGAGGGTTTAATACAGGAAATATTAAATGTGTGAGTCGGGGAAGAAAAAGCACAAGCAAGGGATAGTGACATACCCAGGACTCATAACGAGCTGTTGCTAACCCAAGACCAAAGTGACAAGTGACAGAAAGGGCTGTGACAATGTAGAAGGTGAACAACATGTGCAGAAGATTACCTTTGAAAGGAACCAAGACCTCCACCGAGAGACAGAGTCAGCCTTAGGCAACCCTACTAAGTCACCTTAACCCAAATGTAAATTATTAGGGCATGCAAGTTTCTTGCCATTCCTGTTTCTCAGATCCAATCAGGGCGATGATATTATGGTCGACCATTGTGACGTTACTGTAGGATGTGAAGATAATCAAGGTCCCTGTTAACTATATGGTGACAGCAGAAAAGTTAACATAGACTATGGCAAGGCAATCAATGTCCACTTCTATTTTTCCATGAAAAAGCCAACTGCTCACAAGCCACCTTCTTAGTGGCAGTGAAAAAGAAGGCAATCACCAGCTCAAGACCACATACCAAGTGCCAGAGTTTGGTAGATACCGTCTAGCAAAGACACAACATTCAGCACAGCAGCCACAAATTTAGGCTACCAGTGTTTAAGGATATAGCAGTCCTCCGTCATCCAGTATCATCCCTCTGGTTCTGCAATGGTCACACAGGCAAGTGCAAAAGGGATATGACAGAGAATACCACTACCACATCTTTTATGACTCATCTGGCACTAACCTCTAAAATTCCTTGTGAATTATTATTTTGGCTAAGACAGTTCCCAGGGTTTCCACTTGGTTCTTGCTATCACAATAGCTCCTACTCTCCAAGTAACAGGATCTGTGTGAGAATTCTGCCACATCTATGCCCACGTCTATCCCAGCTATACAGTGTGGAGTTTGGGCTATAGTCACAGATTAAGTTTGTGCATTCTTTCAAATTACTGTGAAATGGGTTTGAGCCAAAGCTGCTTTTATCTTGTCTCTATAAGACCCTACTTTAACTGGATAACCATGATTTCCTTTTCCCTTGAGTGTCAGCTCTGACTTCAGATCTAAAGTCCTCAAAGACTCTTCATACTCCCCTTTCTCCAGTGCACAGTAACCCTGCCAAACAGCTAAGGTAACATTTGGGAAATAGGAGAATACTTGTTTTATACATATATGAACATATATCCATACCCTTGTGTTGGTGTTAGAATGTTTCACTACAAACAGATTCAATAGGCCCCTCAATGACTGACCCTGTAAACTGACATGAATTTCTGTACTGTGGGAGGAACCAGGATCATATAATTTCAGAAACCCTAGTGTGCTTCACATTTACCTTGCCCTTAGGGACACGACGACATAGAAGCCACAGTTATAGAACCTATAGATCAAGAAAATGTAGGTGCAGGGTAACCACTCTTGTATTGCTGCGCATTTTGTAATTATATCGTCTTCTTTCTAGTAACTATGTGCTGCTACCTGGTCTCTGCCATTCTGGAATTTCTATATCCCTATTGCTACTACCTATTACCAGAATTGGCAGTGTCCCTAACTGTCGATTCTATCTACAGAATTTGAGCCACCATCAAATATCTAAAAGATGTTAGGACTCTTTAACAGAGCATCCCTTACTGTTTTTAAGAAAGGAGACACCTGGTTGCTTTGGCCAGTAGAATGCAGCAGATGTGATGGTGTGTCAGTTTGGAATCCAAGATTGGATTCAATTTAAGAAAAAACCCTATCAAATTCATTTCATATATGAGCTATAAGGAAATTTCTCATAAATGGCACATTTTCTCTCTTTTAATATGAAACTGTTAGACTTCATTATGATGGAAATGTCAGACACCCTAAGATGCAGTCCATTATGTTGGGTTTATAAAACATGTGACTTCACATGCACATAGACTCACTGTAGTATTTCTACAAGTATTAACTCTACAGACATAGGCATTCTGAGGTGTGTGTGCATGTGTGTCTGTTAAGCATTAACAAATATATTCCTAGGGGTGTAGGCACAATGGCTGACTAGAGACATTGGTGGCCAAATCGTCTCAGAAAGAAGGAAAAGTTTTAACTGAAGAAAACAGAGCTCAGGTGTAATTCTGGGGGAAAGTGCCAGAACCTACCTGAGATTCCATGGGAAGAAGTCAAGGAGCAGAACAAGAAGGAGCACTCTTAAGGAAAGCAGTATAAACTGCAGGCAGATTCCTACATGCTGATAACTCTTCTCAAAAGAAACACTCTGAAATCACAGAGAAGCGATGTGAGATATTCAAAGTGAAGGAGAATGTGACCAGGCGATACATTTCACAGGGCTGAAGGTACTGTAGGGAGGCGTCTATGTGCTGGGAAGATTAGGAGGATAGAGCACTGGGGTGCTTCCAATTAAGCAGGAGAGTTCCCAGCAATGAACAGGTCTGCTGCAGACCTGTTATCCCTGAGTTGAGAAAAGAGGTTCCAGAAGAAACCAGCAAAAGAAACTGGGCAACATGAAAAAACAAAACAGTTCAATACGCCAAGGGATTCACAATGGAGCTACAGTAGTAAACTCCAACCACAAGGAAAATTTGCATGAATGACAGAAATGGAATTAAGAATATGGATGGCAAATAAGATGAATGAAGTTGAAGAGAAAGTTGAAAACCAACAGAGACGCCAAAGAAATATTTCAGTAAATTAATGAAAAAGCCACTAAAGAGCTACACAACATAGGAAAGGATATAATAGAATTTAAAGAAATGAAAGGGTCATTTAGGGAATTTCCAAACAGCAGAAAGCTTCAGCAACAGATTAAACAAGTCTCTCAAGCTAACTCAGAGATTTAAAAACTTCGGTACGAGAATTGACCATAGTCGACAGCCACAGATGAACGTGCACAGTGACTTTAGCCTACAGCCATGATATGAACACGCACAGCCGAGCGTCTACTTTAGCGACAGCTGTGATACGACTTTTCTAATTTTTCATTTATCAAAATAAAATTGTGAACATTTAAAAATAATATAATAAAAACATGTATGTATATGTTACCTATTCTAATTTACATTACAAGTAAAGCTGCCTGTAAAGTAAAGCAAGCTTTCAGTGCTTTCAAGCTTTCCTCATCACACAAGAGCAAAACGGAGTTGTCTTCAATGCACAGCACAAACTATCGTGCGGACTGTGAGTGCCGACTGTAGGTGAGGTTTCGTGGCTGGTGAGCGCCGTACCGAAGTGGTTAAAGAGGCAGAGAAGAGAATTAAAAAGGCAGAGCAATCACTTAGAGAGATATGGGACCATGCAAAGCGAACTACCAGAGAAAGCATAGGTATATCTGAGAGAGAAGAGAAAAGAGATGAAAGCATGGAAAATCTATTAGAGGGAATTATTGAGGAAAACTTCCCTGGTATTGTCTGAGATCCAGACATGGAGAGACAAGATGGCCACTGAACACCAGGAACATTCATAGTGACTAGGACATCTCGAAGACACACAGTAATCACCCTGGCCAAGGTAAAAATGAAGGAGAAAATTCTGCAAGCAGCACGCTGTAAGCAACTGACCTACAAAGGAAAACCCATTAGGCTAACAGAAAACTTCTCAGCAGAAACCTTAAAAGCCAGAAGGGAGTGGGGCCCAAACTTCAATCTTCTTAAGCAGAGCAACTGCCAACCTAGAATTTTGTATCCTGCAAAACTAAGTTTCCCAAATGTTAGAGAAATTAAGTCTTTTCCAGAAAGCAAGCACTGGGGAAATTTGTCATGACCAGCTCTGCCCTGCGGAAAACACTCAGAACTGCATTATACACAAATCAGCACAATAGCTACCCACCAGTGTAAAATCACCCAAACAAGCTAAAGCTCACAACTCTTAGAAAACAATATCACACAAGGGAAAACAAGGTAATAAGGCACTATGCAACAGATAAACAGAACGGCATCCCACCTATCAATTCTCTCTCTCAACGTTAATGCTTTAAAGGCACCAGTCAAGAGACCCAGGCTGGATGAATGGATGAAAACACACAACTCAAATATCTGCCGTCTCCAGGAGACACATCTAAACCACAAGGACACACATGGGCTCAGTGTGAAAGGATGGGAAAAATATTCCACACAAATGGAAACCAAAAGAGAGCAGGTATAGCCATTCTCATCTCAGACAAAATTGACTTTAAATCAACAATGGTAGAGAAACACAAAGATGGTCATTACATAATGGTAAAGGGAGCAATTCAACAAGAAGACATAACAATACTACATATATGTACACCTAACACAGGAGCTCCCAGATACATAAAACAAATTCTACTAGAGCTAAGCAAAGACATAAATATTAAATGGTAGCTTTGTAACTCCAGGGACTTCAACACCTCACTGTCAGAGCTGACAAACCATCAAAGCAGAAAATAAATATAGAAACACTGGACTTAAATAGGACCCCAAAACAAATAGACCTACCGCGTTTCCCCGAAAATAAGACCTACCCATAAAATAAGCCCTAGCAGGATTTCTAAGAATTTGTGCAATATAAGCCCTACCCTGAAAATAAGACCTAGTGATGTGCGTGGCTACGCAGCATATCTGTATAACCGATGCATTTCGTTGTGGAGCAGTAAAGAAGAGGAGCAGCCCTTCTCATCTGCCCCGTGAGAGCTCTATTGGTCGACATGAGAGATTGGGGCCAATGATTCTAAAGGAAATAGAGTCGCAAGAAATTCAGGATGGAATTCGGGTTTTGGAGAGTTATGATGATGTTCCAGAAGAAGACGACTTAATTATATTTGAATAAATGTAGATTGTTGTACCATACTTAAAAAAAAAAAACACATCCCCTGAAAATAAGCCCTAAGGTGTCTTCTTGAGGAAAAATAAATATAAGACCCTGTCTTATTTTTGGTGAAACACGATAACAGACATTTACAAAATGTCTGTTGCAGCATCCACATATAGCTACTTTCTGCTTTTTAGGATACTTTTGGGTCTAAATGCATTGCTGAAAGCATGTCATAAAGCTAAATATGTATTCAAGAAATGGTAGAAAGAGACTCTTTCCCTTTCCTCACCCCAGGTAGGGGAATAGAATACATATCCAAACTTTTGATCATTTGTATTAGCTTTCTGAACTTACTGAAGAGAGGTTTAAAAGCTTAGGTATTAAACATTTGAATTTAAAGCTTTAATGCGGTAGAAACATTTATAATCATAACTACAATTTTCTGATTCTTTAATGTATTAGAAAATATAATTGTATTTCATTAGTAGAGAGAAGGGAATTATAGGAAGTCAGAATTAATATTTTCAGGAATTCTGCCTCCAGACTGTCTTCTAACTCAAGGCTGCAACATCAGTTTTTTCCTGGGTCTCCAGCCTGCCTTGCAGATTTTGGATCTGCTAGCCCCCATGATTTGATGAGCCAACTCCTTAAAATAAATGTCTCTCTTTCTCTAAAAAATAAAAATGAATTAATATTTTCAATGGATAATACTTTGTGCTGTGACTATGTTCCAGAGAAAATACTGGTACACTGAATCATATTTAAAAGATGGGATACTTGCTATCGAAAGGGATTTTGACAGAAATTCTTTTACAAAGCAAAGATTTGTTTCACGTGCCCTCCTTGTGTAGGTGCTGTGTTAGGTGCTAGGAGGTCACGTTAAGATGAGGAAATACCTCTCCCCTCATAGTAATTATAAGAACAAAATGAATATATGCAAATTACTGAATACTCAATCTACACTATATATATACAATGAAAACTCTTGATCCCACATATATCACAAGGTTCTTTTTAAATTATTTAACTGCTTTACATAAATATATATCTCGAAATGTATTTTATATGTCAGTGATAGCTCCTACAATGTAAAAAGAGTATTTCAAGAGTGAAATCACTCTTAAGATAGTCCATATAAGTTTGCTATCAACATGAGCTGTAGGAAATGAGAGTGGTAACATTTAGTTAAAGTTAGCCTATCAAGAGTGCTTGAGGCACATGGAATGTAAGAATAACATGGAAACACGGAAAGGAAAAAGCTTTGACACAGAACTGCTGGTTTTGATTGTATACGTTAACAAAAGGCTTAGGCTCTGTTTCATCAAATCTAAGCCATCATCATTTAAAAGGCATTATTTTTTATATACTAGTAAGAAAGAAAAATGCTACCAAGCCATCATCCTAGTATCAGGGATGTTAATTAAAATAGAGATCTTAGAATCAATGAAATATAGGATGTTTGAAGAACAGGATAATCACAAGCAATGTAATAGCAGGAAGAAAACCTCCTTGCTTTTTATTTCAACCCTTTGGGCCAGCCAGCCAGCCAACTCTGGATTTCAAATTCCAATTTTTCACCAGAAAACTTTATCACTACTGCCTAGGACTAGCTAACATAAACATATTTATTTTGTCCTTTAATTACTTCAGTTACACCCTGATTAGAGTTCTTTACTTACTAAATGGCATATCTTTGATAATAGATTGAAATTTTTAAAAATTCATTTTGCATTAAAATAGATTTCCCCAAAGAGCCAAATTGTGCATGGGAGTATGAGAAAGGTTTTATTTTTATGCTGTTCAGCAGCCATGTATGTCTTAACTTTCTTAAATTGTTTTTCTTGGCAATTTGAACATATCAGAGTCTAAGGAATGGTCTGATAACTGTTCATCAGTTCACGAGTTCGTCAAACATTTATTGACTACTATGTGAGGCATTTGTTTGGCCTAATACTCCATGAAAGCATCAGAAAACCACCTGCAATATAAAAGACTAGTGTGTCCCCTGCCTTTTTCTGTAAATTTCATTTTAAAGTAAATATTAACACAATCAAGTAGATACGCACAGTGGTGACTTGATAGCTTCAGAGATTTGCTTCAGTTTCATTTAATGTGTATCTTTCTAATTCATGCGTTACAGTTTTATGAATTAGCAGCAAGAGAAGTAGTTCTATCTACAAGGGACTGCTGAAGCAAAATCACACTGACCTACTAAAAATCATTCCTTAAGAAAAGTTTTTTCCCCCCCAGTTAATTGCAGTATAATCCCTTCTCCATCTTTCGTCTCTGGCTTCAGAATAGTAATAAAGGAAGCTTGTTTGGGAGTTGTGCTAAGTTTCCCAAGCATCAAAGGGCTGAAGTGAGGCTGGCGTGGTGGCTCAGGCCTATAATCCTAGCTCTCTGGGAGGCCGAGGCAAGAGGATTGCTCAAGGTCAGGAGTTAGAAACCAGCCTGAGTGAGACCCCATCTCTACTAAAAACAGAAAGTAATTGGCCAACTAAAAATATATAGAAAAAATTAGCTGGGCATGGTGGCATATGCCTGTAGTCCTAGCTAGTTGGGAGGCTGAGGCAGAAGGATTGCTTGAGCCCAGAAATATGAGGTTGCTGTGAGCTAGGCTGACACCACGGCACTCTAGCCTGGGCAACATAGTGAGACTCTGTCTCAAAAAACAAAACAAAACAAAAAAGGGATGAAGTGAAATTATATCCTTAAAGCCGTAACGACAAGTGAATATTGATGTGCAGTTGTAGGAGTTAGTAGAGCTGAGCGATTGCTGCAGGTTGGGAGAAATGAGACCACTTTTCCTAAGGTGCAGAAGGTGAGCTGGTGGGAGGGCAGGTAGCCAAGAAGCAAATAAAGGGCACTGACAGCGATAGCCCTTGCTCCACTGCTGAACGCATACTGAAGTCTCACGGAGTACCCAGAAATGATCATTTTTATGGAATTCCATGCTTTTATGAAAACTGTTATAATATTTGCTAAAATTCCCTAATAGCATTTTGGAGAGGGCCAGCTATTAAAATCTTTAACAGGGAAAGAGTTGCTTTTGAGAGTCACAGTTTATATGTGCATGGCTTGTGTATCCAGACATTGGTTTCTTTTTCTCCTGTATCCTCTCCCCTCCCCCAGTGCAACTATATGAAGCGATAAACACCACGACCACCATCTACATGGTGATGGGATACGCCAGTCATGGTAAGAGCATCTATACATTATGCATTGTTTTTTTTCTTTATTCTTTTTTAAAAGAATACAGAACCACACTTCCCATATAATTGTTATGGTTTCATTTAACATCCAGAGTCATAATATACTAGGATGAGAGTCAAAAAAGCTGACTCTTAGCAATTCTATGGATTGCCATTAAGTGTTTCACTATTAGCTTTGTTAACTGATAAAAGCCAAGACCCTGGATTGTTTTTATTGTGGAAAAATGCACATCACATAAAATTTACCATTGTAACCATTCGAGTGTACAGGTCTGTGGCTTTAAGTATGTTCACATTGCTTTGCAGGCCACACCACCATCCATCTCCAGAACTTTTTCATCTTACCAAAGTTAACCACTAACCCCTCATGTCCCCTCCCCAGCTCCTGGCAACCACCATTCTGTCCACCTGTGTGAGTTTGGCTGCTCCAGGTGCCTCATGTAGGGACTGCTGTATTTGTCCTTTTGGGACTGGCGCATTTCACTCAGCATAAGGTCTTCAAGGTTCATCCACGTCATGGCCCGTTTCAGAATTTCCTTCCTGTCTAAGGCTGAGTAGTGTTCCATTGTGGGTGGGGCACACACATTTTGTTTATCCCAAGTATTTGGATTTTAAAATGTATTAATGTATTAGTCTGAAGTAAATGTGTGTTGTGGCTTAGATGCTTTTATCAGATTTTAATGCGTCACTCGTGTCCCTCTTTTCCCAGGGCAGAGATGATGGTTACAGTACATAGGACTAGATATTCCTTAAAATAAAGATTAAGGACTGGTCATTATTTGCCTATAAGGTTGTGAAAATGTAGACATTTTATGAAATGCACGTATATAGCTTCTATCTTTTATAAAGATTCTCATCTTATGGTTGAGGTTGGGCTGGACTTGTAGTTTGGGAACCACATGTGAGTTTCATTGTCTGCGGAGGGCAGAAGGTTTCCTGTCCCCTGCCTCTGGCCTGGCACATGGCAGGCACTCAACAAACAAGAAGTAGATGTATGAAACTATAAACCATTGGGCATGCCTTCTGCTGAACTCCACAGTATAGTAGCTTTATTTTATCATTAGTATTTTGGTCCACGCTGTAAATCCTGGAGACAGACCGTTATATCATGACCCTGCTGTAGTGAGTTTACCATTAAATAAGAAACAGTAAACCCATTGTGAGAAGAATAGGGTTTGGTAGGCATACCTCTGACATCACTTTTTCCTAGTCCTACCTATTACTTGTATATTTTACGTTTTAAACGTGTAGTTTGGGAATTTGGTTGGGATTTTCAAACTTCAGGTGTTGTAGGAAGCACCGAAGGTTAATTGCGGGGTCAAAAATCTCTATGGGGTTGTAACCCTTGCTACTCATCTCATAGGCAGACGCCATAGCGTAATGTTTATAACCTTCTAATGGCGTGGGCCTCTGCAGTGTAGAAAGTGCTTTCTCTTACCTGAGCTCCCTTGACTTTCACAATGGCGCGTGAAGCGGCCGGGCTGTGAGTGACGGGCTTTTACCTGTGAGGAAGTGGAGGCTGGGCAGCCTCACTGTGGGCTCACTGCCTGGCCTGGATCCCCAGCCTCTGGCGACAGGTATCCTGTCTGGTTTGTCAGTCTGTTGTTGCTCTCTTTTCCTGTGTATCTTAGGTGCCCAGGTCATAGCGATTTCTCAGATAGGGACAAGACAAAGACATCTGAGAGGCGTCCAGGTTTAATAGAAAGAGGATGGGCTTTGGAAAAGACACACGTGGGGTAAAGCGAGCCAGTGGCCCTCGTTGCCCTGACCAGTAACACATCACACTGAGCTTCACGTGGGCTTGGTGACCCAGCCCTCCCCGAGGGCTCGGTGCACTGTGCAGCGTTATAACAGCACTTACTCCACGGGGCTGGTGTGTTGTCTTGGCCACTGTTGTAACAAGCACAACAGAGCACTGTCCATCTGCAGAACGCCTGGGTTACTGCAGATGCGCGAGGCCTTGTGAAAAGTTTCCTTAAACTGACTACCCATCACCCTCCAGGCTTGTACCTTGTCATTTGATAGAATCATAGAACTTGAGAGTTAGAGTCTTAGACATTATCTAGGGCAACTCTCTAATTTTTATACATGAAGCTAAAGCTCACATCGTTCTATGCCAAGGGTTCCATAGCTGTGTAGTTGCAGAACCTGAATTAGAACTACGGGTTCTCTGAACGGTGCTGTCCAGGGTCCATCCAGCTACCTGTTCCCTGACCTGGGCAGGGGAACCATTGCTTGTTGTTTCCTCCCACCCCACAATATAAAAATAGCCTTAGAGGTTTTCACTTCAGTTACTTAATCAGAGTGCTAATACATTTTTTAATAAGGAACAAAAAGAAAGATCTAGGTTGAATTCCTGGTTTAAAAGTTGAACTCCTAATGTATAACTCAGTGATTATGAGTGTGACTTCATGGTTCCAGAAATCTCTTAACCAGCTTATATTGCATTTGGATTTAGAAAAAATATTTTAAAATAATATTGACACACTTGATCCTTATCTATGTTACTATACAACAGCTAGTGATCTTAATATATTAATGTTTTAGAGTCAAAACTGTTTTCTGAATAATTACACATATCTTTAGTTGTTTTCACTTATTAACCACTTGTTTTCACATTGTGTACATTTCTGCAAATAGAAAGGCCATTCGCTTAGAAAATGCTGACATTTTACTGAGCTGACAGTTGACTTCATAATTCAACATAGTTAAACGAATTGACAGTATGTAATGCCTTTTAAAAGATCATTATGCAACCAAATGATAATATACAAATCTTTATGTTTATCCTTTATTTATTCAGAGTTAGGGTTAAGAGTTTAAATGTCAGAGACAGGGTATAATTCAAGTATAAGAATATTTTAGTCGATTGTTGTCACTAAGCTGACGGAGGTATTCCTCATGTGTACGGATTACACGTGTTCTTTCCCAGAAACAGTTTATATCTAATTTTCTAAATCAGTATTCTTTTCTGTTGATTTCAGAGGTGGTGTTTCTTTATTCTAAATTGGTAAGCAGTTGACAGAACTCATAATACATTCCCCGAAATGTCACCTCTCTTCTTCAAAGAATTAACATCGCGTAAACTGCCGCCAACCTGTCCATCCAAGGGTTCTGTGGACGGCACCCTCACTCTGTGCTGAGCCCCACTTCTCACCACCACTGCACTTGCCACTCTCATCCCAGTTGCTCTCATGCTCACTCCATTATTGGACTAGTCTCCCAGTTGGTCTCCCTGTCCCTGCCCTTCATCCCGACCTCTTCCCCTCTGACAGCCCGTGATCTATTTTTAAGAGGTCAGTCATTTCATCTTCTCTGCTTCTCATCTCACTGAGAATAAAGCCAGAGTCCTTACCAAGGCCTGCAGGGCTCTTCCTGGCCTCGTCGACTGCCTCTCTTCCCCTTGCTCACGCTTCTCCAACCCCATGGCCTCCTTGCTGTTTGTTACTTGCTACAGAATCTTGCCCCAGATTACCACCTTGTGCACTCCCTCAAGCAGTCAGCAAAACACAAGCAGGCAAGTCCATGTGTACACACACACACACACACACACACACACACTCACTCTACCTGTTTCTTTCCCCTACTTCTCCACAGTCTTGTCATCCTCTGACACTCTGTGTATTGATTTGCTTATTTCTGTCTCCCCCTGCAGGAATGTAAACTCCATGAGGAAAGGGACTTTCTGTGTTCACCGCTACTTTTAACACATCTAACTTCATCCATTTTGACTTTCAATTTTTGTTACTCAATTTTAATGAAATATCCTTTCATTAAAGGATATTGAAAACACATCATACCCTTTAAAATAAAAGTTATATAATTTAAGCACATGAGAATTTAATTTTAAGACTTTTCTCCAAAGATTTTAGTGGTGAACTTACATGCCTATGGCTAAACTTAAGACCAGCTTAGTTTAAATTTCACATATTTCTGGATAATTTTATACCTATATTTAAAAGTGAAAGCATTACTAAAAGTGACACATTATCAATTGATGGGAAAATTAATGCTCAGAGTGGGACTTCTGCTTACCTTTATTGCTCTCAATTGTAGGTGATATATATGATTATTTACAAGAGGTGCGGAGAATGCATGAGGAGGAGGCCAGGAGAAGTTTTGCCAGGTAGGAATTACTGCATCTTTAGTTTGTTAAATTAATAAAGTTATCATGCTGAGACCCTGAAGCAAAAAGTGTTTGCCTCTATAAATGCTTAGAAGGCTCACTGGGTGGCAGACATTAGCTATTCAGCTGGAGAAAATCATATTAGGTGCCCTTCGTACCTAACGTATTATGCTAGAGTGGTAGCCATGGGTCCCATTCCTAGCTTTGTGAAGTCAACATTAATCTCACTCTTAACTTTCACTTTTGACTATTGAGCCTTAAAAATCTAGAGCTATAGATGTAATATCTATGATTACATTAATTAAAGCTATTTCAATGTTTTCAGCAAGATGTCTGGCAGAATCCCAAAATTTATGAGTTTTGTCTTACATAACCCAAAACCAAATAGAACTGAATCTGTTAATTAGTGATTTTCCTCTTTGCTTGTCTTTATGTTTCTCTTTAAGGACACAGGGGTTTTAATGAGCAGGTTTTAAGCATAAAAGGTGACTTAACTCTTCTGTATTTATTAGTAATAATTACTATTATTGATTGACCATGCCAGACACTGGGATGAGTACTTTACCTACATCAGTGTGAATCTTGCAGCAGCCTTGTGAGTTAAGAAGCATTATGCCCATTTGCTCCACAGAACACAACTAAGGCATGAGAAGATTACATAACTTGCCCAGAATTCAGAGCAAGTAGCAGACCTTCCATAGACTCAGAGACTCAGGCCCTCTGACTTCAAACCTCAACGTTGTAATCATTATGTCCTGCTATTATTTAGACTAGGAATCAGCAAACTCTTTATGTAAAGGGCCACATAGTGACCATTTTAGGCTTTGTGGTCCATACAGTGTCTGTCGCAACTATGTAGCTCTCCTGTTACAGCATAGAAGCAACTGTAGACAACACTGAATGAATGAACATGATTGTATTCCAATAAAGCTTTATTTACAAAAACTGGGATGGGCCAGATGTGGCCCATATAGGCCCTGATTTGCCAACCGCTGATTGAATGGAGGAAAGGAGCAAGTGCTTTCCTGCTTTTAAATGAACTCTGTCTGCTCCCAGTTACAAGGTCCACATTGAAATGGCAGTAGGGCCTCATTTCTCTCAGAACCTTTCAGTTTTGTTTTCTTCATGTATAAGTTTCTCATGACAGATAGGAGACTTAAAGTTTCGCATTTGGAAAGGTGTTTTTATCTGCTTTTCAAGTTTTCTCTTAACAATGCCTCCTCTGATTTGCTTACTTGGATGTTTACAGTTAAGAACTCATTTCTAAGTTTCTTAACTTCTGTTGTTGCTCAAATTAGAAAGATTAAGAAATCCTAATGGTACTTTGAATTAAAATCTATTAAATATCAAAGTTGAAAGTAACTTTGGCTGTCATTTAATTTCTCTGATCCTCAGCATTTTCTAGCTATAAAAAAAGGAAATTCTACTCGATGAATTCTGTCGTTCTTTCAGTTCTAATATTTGATTCTGTGGTCTATGAAAGGAAACTCAGATGTTTACTAGAAAACCAGTCTGCCCCTTTTCATAACTGTACTTTTCATTTTTATATATTAGCCAATATTTTTGCTTTATACAACTTAATTTTGCTCCTACTCAGAAGAATCTGACTTGCAAACGTTTATGTAAATAGGGTTTATTGAGCATGAGGAAAGGCTAATGTCAGTCAGCAAGAGTACGCCTGCATCCAGACCTCTCCAAGGAAGCAGTTGGTGCTTAACCCCACAGCTGCGGTTCTCTGCCATCTCTACCCAGCCCCATCTGCAACCTGCTGGGGTCCAACTCCTCAGAAAGGCTTAGACCTTTACTCACCTCAATCTTGAGGCAATTACTCTGGGTTTGTTCTTGTTTTGTTAAGAGACAGGGTCTCACTGTGTTGCCCAGGCTGGATTCAAACTCCTGGGCTCAAGCGATCTACTTGCCTCAGCCTCCCAAGTAGCTGCAACTACAGGCATGTGCCACTGTGCCCAGCTTCTGTTTTTTATTTTAAATTCCCTGCAGAAATTCTGAAGCCTTTATTGGAGGAACCTATTAGTTGGACCAGGACAGATGGGGTGTGTGTGTGCATGTGTGTGCGCACGCTTTTACAATTAATGGCTTCATTTACAGTGCTTGGCATTAATGTAGTCCCTTCTCCTTGCTGCGGTGTTTGCCTAAGACTGCTCCTTTAGACCTGGAAGAATCAAGCATGATACTGGTGCTTCTGCTTTTTCTGTTTCTAATTGCCATGCATTCCAGGAGCTTATAAGTCATCATTTCTTTGACTAAATAAAAAAAAAAAAGTTTTCCTGTTTACAACAAAGATCATAGGCCCTTTCCATATTCCTGAGCAGGTGGGTTTTCCTTTACCATACTTAATGCCATTTTAGTTTCTTAGTTGAGCTCTTGTTCTTTTCAGAGAAAAAGAATAGATTTACTGGAGGGGCGGAGCAAGATGGCAGATGAGAAACACCACCAGACAGAGTGTCTCTGCAGAAAAGACAGATTCTAGAAGAAATTAGAAGAAAGAAGGAAGCAGATGCGCATACATCAGACGAGGATCGGAAAGAGGGGTACTGGAGACTACTGGAGACTCCATGGGAGGAGGTTGAGGAGGAGAACTGGAAGAAGAGACCTCCTGAGAAGCTTGGAGACCAGCGGCAAGGGTAGGTGGAGCAGTAACTTTCCCCTCCCTTGCATCTTGGACTGCTGGTGGGCTCCCCAGCGGGTGGAGAGACCTGAGGACACCAGACCAGAGACAGCCACCACCAGTGAACAGTAAGCCTGTAGCGGACGTGGCACCAGGCTCCCAACTCCCTTGGGGCACCTCCGTGTGCACAGACCCAAGCTGCACAGCAGGGGCCATATTGCTTCATTCTCCCCTCCCCCTTCCCAATCCAAGGCTGCCGAGAGAGACAATATGGCCACCAGCCAGAGACATCGCCAGGGAATGGGACCTTCCCTTTTGGGGCCCTACAGCTGACTGTGGGGTACTCAGACAGTGAGCTCCCTACCTGCCAGCCCTCCCAGGTGCTGCTAGCCTGGTGATTGCAGGAGAACGGGGCAGACCTGAAGCTGAGAGACATCGACCCAGCTTGGGCTCCCTGTGGGTGAATTAGGACTAGCACTCTTCTCCCTGGTGGGGTCAAGGATTGAATTCTGGGGCCCAGAGGTCAAACCTGCTGACCAGATCCCATACACCCAGGGCTCGCATTGCCTGGGGCACAGAAGGGATATTCGTGAACAGCCTACTAAGGTGTGTGTGCCTTCAGGGACAGATCGGAGTGCTTGAGGGCAACCCTCCTCCCAAGGGGGGGCCGTGTGCCCAGCCCAGGCAGTGACCCTGCACAGGGAACCTCCCAGCTGGCATCACAGCCAGGGGGGACCTGGTGGTGTGAGGTCTGGCCTGCTGGCAGAGGCCCAGGAGTAGCTGCGGAGTTGGGGAGTGTGGAAAGAGCGAGGCCTGCTCCATACTGCAGGACTCAGACACCCCCACCCCCACACGCAGAATTTCTGACTGAGTGGGGCCATTCAAGCCCCACCCTGACAGCTTTTCATGGAAGCAGAAAACAGAACTTTGACCCCTGCTAACAGCATTTGTGGTGCTTGAGGGCAGGCTTACCCAACCCAGCTCCGCCCAGACTCACTCCCAGACCAGCCTTCACTGAGGTGGAGAATAAGGACACACCTGGAAGTCCCAGGGCCCCACCCACCACCTGAGGCACTAGAGTGAATCTGCAGAGGAATAAGAACTGGTTCCAGGACCCCACAACAACAGTGTGGCCTGCTCCTCCCAGCAAGTGCCACCTACTGACAGGGAGGACATTCTGCACACCCTTTTACGGCACCTACTGACTCATCATACAGGTTGTGGTCGAATCTCACCGGCGAATACTACCTACTGGCTCAGAGACTAAACAGGGCATGTCATTATCCAATGAAAACCTAAATGTAAGAAGCAACAACTGATCAAGATAGGAAGAAATCAGTGAAGGAACTTGGGAAATATGAAGACTCAAACAGAAAGCACACCCCCAAAGAGGAACGCCAGCCCCTTAGAAATGGACATCAACCAAAATCAGACCACTAAAATGACAGAAGAAGAATTTCGAACATGGATTGTAAGAAAATTCAATGACTTGCAAGAAAAACTAGATAACCAACACAAAGAAAACGCAAAAAGATTCCAGGACCTGGAAGAAAAATTCACTAAAGAAGTTGAAATAATAAAGAAAAATCAAACCAAACCCCTAGAAATGAAGAATCAATTCAGGGAACTACAAAACAGTGGAAAGCTTCAAGAACAGGGTAGACCAAACAGAAGAAAGATCTAAGAGATTGAAGATAACACCCTCCAACTAAATAAAACAGTCACAGAGATAGAGCAGAGAA
The DNA here is from genome assembly GCA_008750895.1 of Mirza zaza. Classification (NCBI taxonomy): domain Eukaryota; kingdom Metazoa; phylum Chordata; class Mammalia; order Primates; family Cheirogaleidae; genus Mirza; species Mirza zaza. Next base: position 25,482 of record VSMD01122072.1, read on the forward strand.
ACAAGTGAAAAGAGCAAAGCCTACAAGAGATGTGGGATTATGTGAAGAAACCTAATGTGAGGGTTATAGGGTTACCAGAAGGGGAGAAAGAAAACACTCAAGGGCTGGATAAGCTATTTGAAGATATAATAGAGGAAAATTTCCCAGGCCTTGCTAAAACTCTCGATATACAAGTTCAAGAAGCTCAAAGGACCCCTGGGAGAGTCAATGCAAACAGGAAGACATCAGGACATGCAGTCATCAGACTGACCAAAATATCAACTAAAGAGGCCCTTCTACGAGCTGTAAGATGAAAGAAACAAGTAACATACAAAGGAAAGCCAATCTGAATAATGACAGACTTCTCTACTGAAACTTTACAAGCAAGGAGAGACTGGGGCCCCATTCTTGCTCTTCTGAAACAGAATAATGCCCAGCCTAAAATTGTATTCCCTGGAAAACTAAGTTTTGTATATGAAGGAGAAATCAAGACATTCTCAAGATAAGCAAAGACTGAGGGAATTCACTAAGACAAGACCAGCCCTGCAAGAATTACTCAAAACACTGTTACCCACAGATCAGTACAATAAACACTCACGAATATAAATCTACTCAAAAGCTAAAGATCAAAGCCCAGATACCATAATGGCTCAAGACAAAAAACAAAGCAACAAAGTTAAACCCAACATAATGAACAGAAATCTGCCCCACTTATCAGTTATCTCAATAAATGTGAATGGCTTGAACTCCCCACTCAAGAGACATAGGCTGGCTGAATGGAAAAAAAATTCAAGCTAAGTACCTGCTGCCTTCAGGAAACACATCTAACCTGCAAGGATGCAGTTAGACTACAGGTAAAAGGGTGGAGAATAATATTTTAAGCAAACGGAAGCCAAAAGAAACCTGGAGTGGCAGTGCTGATTATAGATAACTTAGTTTTTAAATCAACAAAAGTGATAAAAGACAAAGAAGGTCACTATATAATGGTGAAGAGTATAGTTCAACAAGAAGACATAACAATTCTAAATATATATGCACCTAATCTAGGTGTACCCAGATTCATAAAGCAAACTCTACTTGATCTAAATAAACGGATAAACAACAACACCATAATAGTCAGAGACTTTAACACTCCACTGACAGCACAGGACAGACGCTCCAAGCAGAAAATCAACAAAGAAATAATGGACTTAAACAGAACTCCAGAACAAATGGGCCTGACTGACATTTACAGGACATTCTACCCCCAAACCACAGAATATACATTCTTCTCATCAGCTCATGGGCCATTCTCTAAGATTGACCATATCCTAGGACACAAAGAATGTCTCACACAATTTTAAAAAATAGAAATTATACCAGTATCTTTTCAGATCACAATGGAATAAATGTAGAAAACAACCCTAACAGGAACTCTCATTTCTACACAAAATCATGGAAACTAACTAACCTTCTGCTGAATGATCACTTCATAAATGAGGAAATCAAGATGGAAATCAAAAGATTCTTTGAACTAAATGACAAAGGAGACACAAGTTATCAAAATCTGTGGGACACAGCTAAAGCAGTCCTGGGAGGAAAGTTTATTTCCATAAATACCTATATCGAAAAGTCGAAAAGATCACAAAGAGACAACCTAATGAATTGTCTCAAAAGCTGGAAAAAGAAGAACAGACTGACCCCAAACTCAGCAGAAGAAGTAAAATCATTAAGATCAAATCAGAACTAAACGAAATTTACACAGGGAAACCATACGGAAGATTAATAAAACAAAAAGTTAGTTCTTTGAAAAAACAAACAAAATTGACACACCGTTGGCTAGACTAACAAAAAGCAGAAAAGAAAATCTCTAATAAGCTCCATTGGGAACAATAAGGAGAAATTACAATGGATGCCACGGAGATATAATTAATGAATACTACAAAAACCTCTATGCACACAAACTGGAAAGTGTGGAGGAAAAGGACAATTTCTTCGAAACACACAGCCTCCCTAGGCTCAACCAGGAAGAAATAGAATTCCTGAACAGACCAATATCAAGTACTGAAATTGAAATAAAAAACCTTCCTAAAAAACCAGCAATAAGAGGGAATCAAGATGGCGGACGAGAAACACCGCCAGACAGAGTGTCTCTGCAGAAAAGACAGATTCTAGCAGAAATTAGAAGAAAGAAGCAAGAAGACAAGCCTACATTGGAGTCGGAAGAAGGAGTACCTGAGACCAAGGGAGACTCCACAGGAGGAGGTCGCGGAGCAGAACTGGAAGCTGGGACCACCAGAGCAGCCCGGAGACCAGCGGGAAGGGTAGGTGGATCGGCCATTTCCCCTCCCCTGCATCTCACACTGCTGGTGGGCTCCCCAGCGGGTGGAGAGACCTGCGGACACCAGCCCAGTGATGGCCGCCGCCAGTGAGCAGTAAGCCAGTAGCAGATGCGGCACCAGGCTCCCAACTCCCTCGGGGCACCTCCGTGTGCACAGACTCCAGCCGCGGGGCAGGCGCCATATTGCCTGCTCCTCCCCTCCCCCGACGCCACCCGCGGCTGCCCAGAGAGACAATATAGCCACCAGCCAGAGGCACCTCCAGGGAACGGGACCTTCCCTTTTGGGACCCTACAGCTGACTAAGGGGAACTCAGACTGTGAGCTCTCTACCCACCAGCCCTCCCAGGTGCTGCTGGCATGGTGATCCCAGGAGAACGGGCAGACCCTGAGGCAGAGAGACATAGACCCAGCTTGGGATCCCTGTGGGTGAATTGGGACTGGCACTCCTCTTCCAGGTGGGGATATAGTTTGAACTATGGGACCAGAGGTCAGACCTGCAGACCAGATCCCGTGCAATGCAAACAGGAAGACGTCATGACATGCAGTCATCAGACCAAAATATCAACTAAAGAGGCCCTTCTAAGCACTGTAAGAAGAAAGAAACAAGTAACATACAAGGGAAAGCCAATTCGAATAACACCAGACTTCTCTACTGAGACTTTACAAGCAAGGAGAGACTTTCTTCTTGCTTGAAGAAAGTCTTCAAGCAAGAAGACTCACTCTACTGAAACAAAACAATGCCCAGCCTACAATTTTATTCCCTGCAAAACTAAGCTTCGTATATGAAGGAGAAATAAAGACATTCTCAGACAAGCAAAGGCTCTGAGAATTCACCAAGAGAAGACCAGCCCTACAAGAAGTACTCAGAACAGTGTTATGCACGGAACACCATAATAAAAACTCACGAATATAAAAACAACCAAAACCCAAAGATTAAAGGCCAGATAATACAATGGCTCAAGAGAGAAATCAAAGCAACAATATCCAACCCAACAGAATGAACAATAATCTACCTTACCTATCAGTTCTCTCAATAAATGTGAATGGCTTAAACTCTCCACTCAAGTACATAGGCTGGTTGAATGGATAAGAAAATACAGGCCAAGTATATGCTGTCTTCAGGAAACAAATCTAACCTCCAAGGATGCATATAGACTAAAAATAAAATGGTGGAGATAAGTATTCCAAGCAAGTGGATGCCAAAAAAAGGCTGGCATGGCAATTCTAATTTCAGACGATTTAGTTTTTAAACCAACAAAAGTGGTGAAAGACAAAGAGGGTCATTATATAATGGTGAAGGCCACAGTTCAACAAGAAGAGATAACAATTTTAAATATATATGCACCCAACTTAGGTGCACCCAGATTCATAAAGCAAACCTTACTGGAGCTAAGCAAATGGATTAATAGCAACTCCACAATCACCGGAGATTTCAACACCGCACTGACGGCACAAGACAGATCCTCCAAACAGAAAATTAATAAAGAAATAATGGACTTAAACAAAACTCTAGAACAATTGGGTCTGACTGACATTTACAGAATATTCTACCCAAAATCCACTGAATATACGTTCTTCTCATCAGCACACGGGACATTCTCTGATTGACCATATCCTAGGACACAAAGTAAACCTCAAGAAATTTAAAAAATAGAAATCATACTATGTATCTTCTCAGATCACAGTGGAATAAAAGTAGAAATCAACTTTAACAGAAACTCACATTTCTACACAAAAACATGGAAATTAAACAACCTCCTACTAAATGATTACTTCATAAATGAAGAAATCAAGATGGAAATAAAAAATTTTGTGAAGAAAATGACAATGGAGAGACAAGTTATCAAATCCTCTGGGACACAACTAAAGCAGTTCTGAGAGGAAAGTTTATCTTCATAAATGCCTATAACCAAAAGTCCAAAACATCACAAATAGACAATCTAACAAAATGACTCAAAGAGCTAGAAAAAGAACAGACCAGCCCCAAACCCAGCAGAAGAAGTGAAATCAACAAGATCAAATCAGAACTAAACGAAATTGAAAACAGGGAAGCTATTCAGGAGATTAATAAAAAAAATGTTAGTTCTTTGAAAAAATAAACAAAATGGACACGCCACTGGCTAAGCTAACGAAAAGCAGAAAAGAGAAATCTCTAATAAGCTCCATCAGGAACAAAAAAGGAGCTATCACAACTGATCCCAAAGAGATACAAGACATAATTTATGAGTACTACAAAAATCTTTATTCACACAAACTGGAAAATGTGGAGGAAATAGAAAAATTTCTAGAAACAAACAGCCTCCCTAGCCTCAACCAGGAAGAAATAGATTCCCTGAACAGACCAATCTCAAGAGCTGAAATAGCAACAGCAATTAAAAATCTCCCTAAAAAGAAAAGTCCCGGTCCAGATAGTTTCACACCCGAATTTTACCACACTTACAAAGAAGAACTAGTACCTATCTTGCAGAAACTATTCCACAACATCGAGAAGAACGGAAACCTCCTCGACACCTTTAATGAAGCGAATATTACTCTGATAACAAAACCAGGAAAGGATGCAACAACAAAAGAAAACTACAGACCAATATCCCTAATGAATATAGATGCAAAAATTTTCAACAAAATCTTAGCTAACCGAATCCAGACGCTTATCAAAAAAGTAATCCATCACAACCAAGTGGGTTTCATCCCAGGGATGCAGGGATGGTTCAACATATGTAAATCCATAAATGCAATTCACTACATAAACAGAAGCAAAAACAAAGACCACATGATTCTTTCAATAGATGCAGAAAAAGCTTTTGACAAAATTCAACACCCTTTCATGATACGAACACTTAATAAAATAGGCATAGAAGGGACATACCTAAAAATGATACAAGCCATATATGACAGACCCATAGCCAACATCATACTGAATGGGGAAAAACTGAAAGCATTCTCACTTATAACTGGAACCAGACAAGGCTGCCCATTATCTCCACTTCTATTCAACATAGTGCTGGAAGTCCTGGCTACAGCAATCAGACAGGAAAGTGGAATTAAAGGTATCCAGATAGGGGCAGAAGAGATCAAACTTTCACTGTTTGCTGATGATATGATATTATATTTAGAAAACCCCAAAGATTCAACCAAGAAACTCCTGGAACTGATAAATGAATTTAGTAAAGTCTCAGGATACAAA